>JXCR01107643.1:38246-63086 GCA_002079205.1 Phalaenopsis hybrid cultivar | reverse complement strand
AACAACTTCTATCCATTTAAATACATAATCTACTACTAACAATATATATAAATTTTTGAAAGATGGTATAAATGATCCCATGAAATCTAATCCCCAAACAACAAATATCTCAACTTCTAACATATAATTGAGGGGCATCACATTTTTTCGAGACATATTTCCTACTCATTGACATCGATCACAAGTTTTTGTTAGCATCTCTAAAGTTCGTAGGCCAATAAAATCCAGATTGCAAAATTTTGTATGCAGTTTTATCAACACCAAAATGTCCCCCAAAATCAAAATTATGAAATTTTTAGATAATTTCATAAGTTTTTTTCTAAAGGTACACATCTTCGAATAATAAGATACTTTCCTTGTTTATATAAAAATNGAACGGTGTGCATGTAAATCTGACACTATTTCTTTACAATTGTACATAGAAGTGTGAGGAATTTATGGCATTTATACTTTTGTTAGCATTTGAAAACTTATTATCAATCATCCTTTTACCTGTTCACTTTCTTTAGACTCACTGCTAGTTATTTTAATGAATAATGTGCACTTTGAAAAAAAAAAAATTTATCAACTGGAGGCCGACCAACAACTGCTGCTTCTTTTATAATATGAATTGACTTGATTTTTGACTGGAATTATTTTATACCATACGAATTGAATTCCTTGTGATGGAACAAGTTAATAGTGATCTTTACCAAAATGTTAAAGTTGAATTGCCAAGAAACCTATAAGTTGAAATCCTGGAGGAATGTTGATTTAAACCTTAGAGTATTGCTAGAATTGGCTTTCGACTTATATTAATTGTGTGGATTTGAATTTCATAATACGAGAATGCAGGCACATTTCTTTCTGGAAACTTCACTGGGTTTACAATGGTGATATGTATATGCTTAAAGTTTGAACTCAAGGGTCAGAGTTAGATGTTATGGAAATATTTAGATGTTTTTTTTTTCTTCCAATCTCTTGATATGAAATATACAAAATTTTGTTGGATGAGCATATGAAATATTGAGGTGGCATATTAGTTTAAAATGAGGGGCAACAGGCAATGATGCAAAGAACCATTGATCAGCTTCTCTTATAGCTGAAAATATAAAATCAATATTCAATTAGTGAGATGCCCTTTCACCCCTTAAGTCTTTGGCAGCTCTAATCCTTCTCAAAAGGCTTGAGAATTAGTAGTTAGAAAAGAACAGATACTATAGTTTTTACACAGATACTACACTTGTAAAAAATAGATACTACAGGTTTTGCACAAACACTACACTTGAAAAAAAAACAAATACTCATTTCATACACTACACAATAAATACTACGGCATACGATAGACACTATACATTATACTATTCACGACAGATACTACAATTGTAGTACATCACATATTACACTCCACATGACAGATACCACAAGAATAGATATTATATTTCTTTTGAGAGTCTAGATATTACACATCATACCCCGATAAGTTCAAATATTATACATCACTTATCCTAATATTACATATAGGTACTTTGTACCTTTAATAAGATAAGTCTGGATAATATTTAGTTTCGCACATTCATTGAATGATAGGGTCTAGGGCTGCCTGATTATAGGGGTGATTCGTTGCTGACCTCTAGTTGATATTGATAGGTTGACTTTGATATATTTGTTGCCTGTGGGATTGAGTTAAAAGAGAAACGAGGTCTAGTCTGAGCCTAACCCCAAATTAAAAGCTGATATCCCACTTTAAATTCTCATATGCTTATCATTTAACCTTTCTTTTATAATTTGCAAATGTTTGTCTAACCTCTTTACATCATGCAATTGGAATGTGTTTTGTAGCATTGCCAGACTTAATCAGGTACATTTAGTTGTTTCAGTTTTGTTTGTACACTACATATTTCTTTCTTTACTACATAGTCTTTCCTTTTCTTCATATTTACTTTACTTTCATAGTTTTCCTTCAATCATTTCACGTTACATGTAGTTTACTACACATTTGTTCCCTTCATGTATTGCATCATACTATAGACATTCATTTGTATTCATACTTCTAAATTTATTTTCCTAGCATGCTCATGTAATCCCTTAGGATATAATGTTCGAGGCATAGTTTTCTTTTTTCTTTATCCCTTTTTTGGAATGAGATGACAAAGACATCAAATGATGATTTATCCCCGGGCAGTGATCGAGTCGACGACATGAGCGAATGATGATTCATCTCAAGACCACGGTCAAGACAACAATGGAAGACGGAAGGATGAGCTTCAACCGAGCTTCGATAGATTTAAATATCACACTTATAGGATGTTGAGGTTGTTTGTCTAGCACGATGTAAATCCTCACATTATCTTTTAGAACTTTCTATGATTTTTATATCGTACGATATAAGTCATAAACTTTTTTTAGGATTCTGAGGTTATCGTTCAGAACGACCTAAATCCTCAGATTTTCTCGGGCTATTTGCATATGACGTGTAGATACAAGTCCCGAACATCTAAATAATTTATAGGACTGAGACATCAAATAATTTCTCTTTCAAAGATGTAAAGCCAAAGCATAGATTAGTTTGAGATGTCACTGAATCTTATTCGGTATCTTCAACATCTCCTACTTTTCACTCCTTTGGGTTCCGGAAATAACTGTTCCTACTTGACCCTATCCCACTTAATTTTCCTATAAGCAATCGTGGAAACTTAAACGTTGAATTCTTGAAGACAAAACCTCTGATCCTTATCGAGAGTTTTCTCGTAATTAACTATAGGGGCATGCCTCTATAGAGAATTAAGAATCTAGATTAATCTAAATCCTATCTAATTTGTATAATACCTAAGGGAATTTGTCGGCTATAAATTTTGCAGACCAAAATAGAGTCATAAGCTTTTAAGTTTAGATAGTTAAGTCTACCAATAAGTGAAACGTTCATCCTTAGAGATAATATATTATTTATGGTATCGTGCTCAACTATTTAAACTATTAGATATATGAGGTTTATTCGGTCTCATCATTTTCCAAAAAAAATAATAATTAAAAATACCATTTTTACAAAATTACAATTACAATATATACTAAATTTAAATTTTAAAATCTTATTTCCAAGAAAAAAATTGCCGACAGGACTGATTCCTTTTATGTGAGCAATTGTCTAAGGAAATGCAATATTTTAGGTGAAGGGAAGTGGCAGCTCTGGAGTGTTTAAGAACTAAAGCGTGAGTTAGTCTTCAGGTGAAGGGAAGTGGAAGCTCTGGAGTGAGAGCCGGTATCCTCCTAGCCTAGCCATGGATTTAGGGACTAAACTTGGAATTGACCAATGATTTTCTATGCAATGTATCAGGGTAGAGAATTAAAAATGCTCCTATTTGGCACAATACATATTATAAACATTTATCTCATCTCATTTCACAAAAACTTCATTGAAGGTTTTTTTTTTCATATAAGAAATCTTCATTACATAAACATAGTTAGTAGATTAATAGTTGTTGTTTAAATCTTGCATTTTTGTTTTGTTAGTAGTTAAGTAATTTAGTTTTTATCTCAACATTCGAAATTAGTAACAGTAATTTCGTTTGACTTTCTGTGAATTTCCTAGTAAAGTTTATTATTGCAAATTTAAACATTTCTTGTGGGATCAATATTTGGGGCTTAAATAGAAAGTCTATTATTACTTGATAACGACACGTATACTTGCGTAGAATCCCATTAATAATTGTCTATATTTATATATATTTTACACAACTTACTTTTAGTATATGGATCAAGTTTTTGGCGTCGTAGTTGTGTCAACTTCATAATTCCTTACATATAAAAAATCGGGATCAAGTTTTTGGCGCCGTTGCCGGGGAAGATAACGGTTAAATCAAAATAGATTTGATAAATTAGGAAATTTAAAGATATTATATATTCCATAAAAATACAAAAAATATAAAAAACCAAAAGTTCNATGTATATGCTTAAAGTTTGAACTCAAGGGTCAGAGTTAGATGTTATGGAAATATTTAGATGTTTTTTTTTTCTTCCAATCTCTTGATATGAAATATACAAAATTTTGTTGGATGAGCATATGAAATATTGAGGTGGCATATTAGTTTAAAATGAGGGGCAACAGGCAATGATGCAAAGAACCATTGATCAGCTTCTCTTATAGCTGAAAATATAAAATCAATATTCAATTAGTGAGATGCCCTTTCACCCCTTAAGTCTTTGGCAGCTCTAATCCTTCTCAAAAGGCTTGAGAATTAGTAGTTAGAAAAGAACAGATACTATAGTTTTTACACAGATACTACACTTGTAAAAAATAGATACTACAGGTTTTGCACAAACACTACACTTGAAAAAAAAACAAATACTCATTTCATACACTACACAATAAATACTACGGCATACGATAGACACTATACATTATACTATTCACGACAGATACTACAATTGTAGTACATCACATATTACACTCCACATGACAGATACCACAAGAATAGATATTATATTTCTTTTGAGAGTCTAGATATTACACATCATACCCCGATAAGTTCAAATATTATACATCACTTATCCTAATATTACATATAGGTACTTTGTACCTTTAATAAGATAAGTCTGGATAATATTTAGTTTCGCACATTCATTGAATGATAGGGTCTAGGGCTGCCTGATTATAGGGGTGATTCGTTGCTGACCTCTAGTTGATATTGATAGGTTGACTTTGATATATTTGTTGCCTGTGGGATTGAGTTAAAAGAGAAACGAGGTCTAGTCTGAGCCTAACCCCAAATTAAAAGCTGATATCCCACTTTAAATTCTCATATGCTTATCATTTAACCTTTCTTTTATAATTTGCAAATGTTTGTCTAACCTCTTTACATCATGCAATCGGAATGTGTTTTGTAGCATTGCCAGACATAATCAGGTACATTTAGTTGTTTCAGTTTTGTTTTTACACTGCATATTTCTTTCTTTACTACATAGTCTTTCCTTTTCTTCATATTTACTTTACTTTCATAGTTTTCCTTCAATCATTTCCCGTTACAGTAGTTTACTACACAGTTGTTCCCTTCATGTACTGCATCGTACTATAGACATTCATTTGTATTCATACTTCTAAATATTATTTTCCTAGCGTGCTCATGCAATCCATTAGGATAGATCGTTTGAGGCATAGTTTTCTCTTTTCTTTATCCCTTTTTCAGAACGAGATGACAAAGACATCAAATGATGATTTATCCCCGGGCAGCGATCGAGATGACGACACGAGCGAATGATGATTCATCTCAGGACCACGGTCAAGACAACAATGGAAGACGGAAGGATAAGCTTCAACCGAGCTTTGAAAGATTTAAATATCACACTTATAAGATGCTGAGGTTGTTTGTCTAGCACGATGTAAATCCTCACATTATCTTTTAGGACTTTCTATGATTTTTATATCGTACGACATAAGTCCTAAACTTTTTTTAGTATTCTGAGGTTATCGTTCAGAACGACCTAAATCCTCAGATTTTCTCGGGCTATTTGCATATGACGTGTAGATACAAGTCCCGAACATCTAAATAATTTATAGGACTGAGACATCAAATAATTTCTCTTTCAAAGATGTAAAGCCAAAGCATAGATTAGTTTGAGATGTCACTGAATCTTATTCGGTATCTTCAACATCTCCTACTTTTCACTCCTTTGGATTCCGGAAATAACTGTTCCTACTTGACCCTATCCCACTTAATTTTCCTATAAGCAATCGTGGGAACTTAAACGTTGAATTCTTGAAGACAAAACCTCTGATCCTTATCGAGAGTTTTCTCGTAATTAACTATAGGGGCTTGCCTTTATAGAGAATTAAGAACCCAGATTAATCTAAACCCTATCTAATTTGTATAATACATAAGGGAATCTATCGGCTATAAATTTTGCAGACCAAAATAGAGTCATAAGCTTCTAAGTTTAGATAGTTAAGTCTACCAATAAGTGATACGTTCATCCTTAGAGATAATATATCATTTATGGTATCGTGCTCAGCTATTTAAACTATTAGACATATGATGTTTATTCGGTCTCGTCATTTTCTAAAAAAAATAATAATTAAAAATACCATTTTTACAAAATTACAATTACAACATATACTAAATTTAAATTTTAAAATCTTATTTCGAAGAAAAAAAATTGTCGACAGGACTGGTTCCTTTTATATGAGCAATTGTCTAAAGAAATGCAATATTTTAGGTGAAGGGAAGTGGCAGCTCTGGAGTGTTTAAAAACTAAAGCGAGAGTTAGCCTTCAGGTGAAGGGAAGTGGAAGCTCTGGAGTGAGAGCCGGTATCATCCTAGCTTAGCTATGGATTTAGGGACTAAACCTGGAATTGACCAATGATTTTCTATGCACTATATCAGGGTAGAGAATTAAAAATGCTCCTATTTGGCACAATATATATTATAAACATTTATCTCATCTCATTTCACAAAAACTTCATTGAAGGATGTTTTTTTCATATAAGAAATCTTCATTACATAAACATATTTAGTAGATTAGTAGTTGTTGTTTAAATCTTGCATTTTTGTTTTGTTAATAGTTAAGTAATTTAGTTTTTATCTCAACATTCAAAATTAGTAACAATAATTTTGTTTGACTTTCTGTGAATTTACTAGTAAAGTTTATTATTGAAAATTTAAACATTTCATGTGGGATCGATATTTGGGGCTTAAATAGAAAGTCTATTATTACTTGATAACGACACGTATACTTGCGTAGAATCCCATTAATAATTGCCTATATTTATATATTTTTTACACAACTTACTTTTAGTACACGGATCAAGTTTTTGGCGTCGTAGTGGTGTCAACTTCATAAATCCTTACATATAAAAAATCGGGATCAAGTTTTTGGCGTCGTTGTCGGGGAAGGTAACGATTAAATTAAATAGATTTGATAAATTAGGAAATTTAAAGATATTATATATTCCGCAAAAATACAAAAAATATAAAAAATTAAAAGTTTAAAATGAAATATATTTTTATTTAAGAATATTTATTATTTAGAATTTTATTTTACTTACTTTATTTGTTTATGCGCAATATTGGATCTGAAGGTTTAGTACCTTATAATTCAGAATTAGAACGCACTATTAGAAAATTTTGAAAACAACAATGAGAAATTAAAAATTTAAAAGAAATAGCAAATAACTTAGATTATCCAATAAATGAGAATCGATGAAGACCTTTAAAAGATTAAGCGAATCCGACAGCAGATGAACTTCACTTGACTATTTAAAATCTTGATGTTGCTGCTAATTCATTTGAGCTTAAACTTGCTATTATACAGAGTCAAGGACCTGCTATTCAAAATATTAAAAATTAGTTATNGATTATGCGAATCCGACAGCAGATGAACTTCACTTGACTATTTAAAATCCTGATGTTGCTGCTAATTCATTTTTGCTTAAACCTGTTATTATACAAATGGTGCAAAATAATCAGTTTGGAAGACACCTACTGAAGATCCTAACTTACATCTTGCTAGTTTTCTTGAAATTTGTGCTACTTTTAAACACTTACATCTTGCTAGTTTTCTTGAAATTTGTGCTACATTTAAATATGACGGAGTGTCTAATAATGCGTTAGGATCAGACTTTTTCCCTTTTTCATTAAGGGATAAAGCCAAGGCTTGGTTAAATTCATTAGCACCTGAATCTATTAGAGCTTGGGAAGAACTATCACAAAATTCTTGGCTAAATATTTTCCACCATCGAAAACCGCTTAGCTTGGAAATGATATTACATCTTTTTGTTAGTTTAAAGGGGAATCAATATATGAAGCTTTGAGAAAATTTAAAGATCTTCTTAGAAAATGTCCACACCATGCTTTACCAGATTGGTTAATAATTCAAAAATTTTACAATGGATTAGTAGGATCACTTAAATCTATTATAGATGTTGTTGTGGTTGGATCATTAATGTTAAAATCTTTTGATGAAGCATATTCTTTAATTGAAGAAATGACTACTAACAATTTTCAATGGCCCTTTGAATGGGTAAATCAAAGAGAGTAGCCAGTATTCATGATTCTGATGTAATGTCTATTTTGGCATCTCAAATTGCTGCTATTTCTAAAACGATTGATCAAATGGGAGTGAACTATTCTCAAATACCCCCAGTATTAGATGAAAATTCACTAGGACAGATTATTGATACTGAATCATCTTATGAAACTTTAAATGCTATAAATAATCAAATTAACAATCCCTATTCTAATTATTTTAACCCTGGATGGAAAAGTTGCCCTAATTATAGCTGGAATAATTATAGCAATTCAGTGAATCCATCAAGAATTCTGAACAATCAAGAAAATCCTAATTATCGACCTTATTATCCTTCGGGATTTAACTCCAACCCTAACCCACAAGTTAAGGAAAAGAAGTTGATGATAGAAGAAGTAATGTTGAATATAGGAAATCAAATACAAAATCAAGGAGCTGCTATTCAAAATATTAAAAATTAGTTATGACATATTGCTACTGGACTTAGTAATAGACCTTCTAGAATTCTTCCGAGTACTGTGGAAGTTAATCCAAAAGATTAAAATAAAGAGCAAAATAAATCTATTCAATTACGAAGTGGAAAAGAAGTTGAAACAGGGATCCAAAGAGAAAATAAAGTTGATAAAGTGAAGGAAGAAATGNTTAGTAATAGACCTTCTAGAATTCTTCCGAGTACTGTGGAAGTTAATCCAAAAGATCAAAATAAAGAGCAAAATAAATCTATTCAATTATGAAGTGGAAAAGAAGTTGAAACAGGGATCCAAAGAGAAACTAAAGTTGATGAAGAGAAGGAAGAAATAGAAATGATCAACATGAAAATGAACAAACACAGGTTCCTTTAGAAAATCCATTACCTCTGTTTCCTCAAGGACTAAAACAAAAGAATAAAGATAAACAATTTACAAAATTTTTGGAAATCCTTAAGAAGTTAACAATAAATATTCTTTTTGTTGAAGCTTTGGAACAAATGTCAAGTTATGTGAAATTTATGAAGGATGTACTAAATAAGAGAAGGAAGTTTACAGATCATGAGACCGTTGCACTCAGTGAAGAGTGTAGTACTATTATTCATAAAAAGCTTCCTGAAAAATTAAAAGATCATGGTAGCTTTAGTATACCTTGTGCAATTGGTGAAAAGTTTTATGTAAAAGCTTTATGTGATTTAGGAGTGAGCATCAATCTTATGCCTTTACCGATCTTTAAACATTTAGATTTGGGAGAAATTTCTCCTATTACTGTAACTCTTCAGTTAGCTGATCAATCAATAACTTATTCAAAACGTGTTATAGAGAATGTATTAGTAAAGTGGATAAATTTATTTTCTCCTGTAGACTTTATAGTATTGGATATGGATAGAGATAAAGAATTCCCATTATTTTAGGGAGACATTTCTTGCAACAAGAAGAGTTGTAATAGATGTGCAAAAAGAAGAATTAATAATGAGAGTTAATGACCAAGATATGAAATTTAATATAGCAAAAACTATGAAATATCCTATAATAGAAAAAGATAATGAATGTTTCGNATGTATATGCTTAAAGTTTGAACTCAAGGGTCAGAGTTAGATGTTATGGAAATATTTAGATGTTTTTTTTTTTCTTCCAATCTCTTGATATGAAATATACAAAATTTTGTTGGATGAGCATATGAAATATTGAGGTGGCATATTAGTTTAAAATGAGGGGCAACAGACAATGATGCAAAGAACCATTGATCAGCTTCTCTTATAGCTAAAAATATAAAATCAATATTCAATTAGTGAGATGCCCTTTCACCCCTTAAGTCTTTGGCAGCTCTAATCCTTTTCAAAAGGCTTGAGAATTAGTAGTTAGAAAAGAACAGATACTACAGTTTTTACACAGATACTACACTTGTAAAAAACAGATACTACAGGTTTTGCACAAATACTACACTTGCAAAAAGAACAAATACTCATTTCATACACTACACAATAAATACTACGGCATACGATAGACACTATGCATTATACTATTCACGACAGATACTACAATTGTAGTACATCACATTTTACACTCCACATGACAGATACCACAAGAATAGATATTATATTTCTTTTGAGAGTCTAGATATTAAACATCATACCCCAATAAGTTCAGATACTATACATCACTTATCCTAATATTACATATAGGTACTTTGTACCTTTAATAAGATAAGTCTGGATAATATTTAGATTCGCACATTCATTGAATGGTAGGGTCTAGGGTTGCCTGATTATAGGGGTGATTCGTTGGTGACCTCTAGTTGATATTGATAGGTTGACTTTGATATATTTGTTGCCTGTGGGATTGAGTTAAAAGAGAAACGAGGTCTAGTCTGAGCCTAACCCCAAATTAAAAGCTGATATCCCACTTTAAATTCTCATATGCTTATCATTTAACCTTTCTTTTATAATTTGCAAATGTTTGTCTAACCTCTTTACATCATGCAATCGGAATGTGTTTTGTAGCATTGCCAGACATAATCAGGTACATTTAGTTGTTTCAGTTTTGTTTTTACACTGCATATTTCTTTCTTTACTACATAGTCTTTCCTTTTCTTCATATTTACTTTACTTTCATAGTTTTCCTTCAATCATTTCCCGTTACAGTAGTTTACTACACAGTTGTTCCCTTCATGTACTGCATCGTACTATAGACATTCATTTGTATTCATACTTCTAAATATTATTTTCCTAGCGTGCTCATGCAATCCATTAGGANTTGCACTCAGTGAAGAGTGTAGTGCTATTATTCAGAAAAAGCTTCCTGAAAAATTAAAAGATCATGGTAGCTTTAGTATACCTTGTGCAATTGGTGAAAAGTTTTATGTAAAAGCTTTATGTGATTTAGGAGTGAGTATCAATCTTATGCCTTTATCGATCCTTAAACATTTAGATTTGGGAGAAATTTCTCCTATTATTGTAACTCTTCAGTTAGCTGATCAATCAATAACTTATTTAAAACGTGTTATAGAGAATGTACTAGTAAAAGTTGATAAATTTATTTTCCCTGTAGACTTTATAGTATTGGATATGGAGGAAGATAAAGAGATTCCTATTATTTTAGGGATACCATTTCTTGTGATAGGAAGAGTTGTAATAGATGTGCAAAAAGGAGAATTAATAATGAGAGTTAATGATCAAGATATGAAATTCAATATAGCAAAAACTATGAAATATCCTACAATAGAAAAAGATAATGAATGTTTCAGGATGGAAGTAGTTGATTATATGAGTAATGAACAATTTAAGAATGAGTTCAAAAATAAATTAAAGCAAGAAGAAGATTTAAATTATATTCAGGGCAAATTTGAAATGTTAGACTTGTTAGAAAACAATAGTAAAAATCTTATTCCTTCAAGTATTAAACCACTTGAACTTGAATTAAAGATATTACCTGCCCATTTAAAGTATGTATTTTTAAGAGAGTCATCTATATTGCTTGTTACTATATCTTCTGAGTTAACTAAAATTCAAGAACAAAAGTTGATAGAAATGTTGAAAGAGTTTAAAAAGGCTTTTGGATGGACTTTAGCAAATATTAAAGGAATTAGTCCTTCAATTTGTATGCACAAAATTACAGATATTAAAGGAATTAGTCCTTCAATTTGTATGCACCGAATTCTATTAGATGAACAATATGAACCTAAAGCTGATCCTCAGAGAAGATTAAACCCAATAATGAAAGAATTTGTTAAAAAAGAGAACTTAAAATGGATAGATGCTATAATTATATATCTTATTTCAGATAGTGATTGGGTAAGCCCAATTCACTATGCTCCGAAAAAAGGTGGAGTGACTATTGAAGAAAATGAGAAAAATGAATTAATACCAATAAGACAAGTAACTGGTTGGCGAATTTGTATTGATTAAAGAAAATTAAATATGGCCACCAGAAAAGACCACTTTCCTTTACCCTTTCTAGACCAAATGTTGGATAGATTGGATGGGAATAAAAATTATTGCTTTTTAGATGGATATATCGTTTATCACCAAATTCCAATTGCTCCTAAGGATAAAGAGAAAACAACATTTACAAGTCCATATGGAACATTTGCTTTTCGTAACTATGTAATGCACCTACAACATTTCAAAGATGCATTATAGAACATGGAAAGGAAGTGTTTATGGATGAATTTTTTATATGTGGGACTCTGTTTGAGTTATGTCTTAATAATTTAAAAATAGTTCTGGAAGAATGTGAAAAAATCAACCTAGTGTTAAATTGGGAAAAATGTCAATTTATGGTTACAGGAAATATTGTACTTAGGCATAAAATTTTTGAAAATGGCAAGAAGATAGATCCTGCAAAAATCTAAGTTATAGAAAAATTATTACCTCTTACTAGTGTTAAAGGGGTGAGAAGTTTTCTAGGACATGTTGATTTTTACAGGCGCTACATAAAAATTTTTTGGAAATAACTAAGCCGTTAGGTCAACATTTAAAAAAAGAAACAAAATTTGATTTAGATGACAAATGCATAAAAGCATTTGAATTATTAAAGAAAAAATTAGTGACTGCACCTATAATAGTACCACCTGACTGGGAAAAACCATTTGAAGTAATGTGCGATGCTAGTGATTATGCTATTGGGGTTGTATTAGGACAAAGACACGATAAAGTTTTTAAAGTTATATATTAAGCTAGTAAGACTCTAAATGATGCTCAAATTAATTATTCTACTACTGAAAGAGAGTTATTAGCTATTTTTTATGCCTTTGATAAATTTAGACCTTATTTAATGGGAACTAAATGTACAGTGCATACAGATCATTATGCTATTAAATACTTAATGCAAAAAGAAGGTTGCTAAACTAAGATTAATTAGATGTATACTTCTATTACAAGAGTTTGATTTCACCATAGTTGATAAAAAGGGAAATGATAATCAAATAGGTGATCATTTGTCTAGAATAGAAATGGAAATATTAACTAATTTTGCAAATAAAATTTTAGAAAACTTCCCTGATGAACAGTTATAAAATGTTGATGAAATGGATGTACCATGATATGCTGATATAGTAAATTATATTGTAAGTGATATTTTACCACCTAATATAAAAATCCACAATTAAAGAAATTTATATGTGATTCAAAAGACTATTTTTGGGATGACTCATATTTATATAAACAATATAAAGATCTTATTATTAGAAGGTGTGTGTCTTATGAAGAAACTCAATAGAATTGAAAGATGTCATGATTCTGAATTTGGAGGACATTTTGGAACAAATAGAACTGCATATAGAATTTTGTAAGCTAGATTTTATTGGCCTACTATTTTTAGAGCTGTTAATGAATATATTAAAACATGTGATAGATGTCAATGAGTAGGAAATATTTCTAGAAGAAATGAAATGCCTTTAAATTATACATTAGAAGTTGAAATTTTTGATGTGTGGGGACTAGATTTTATGAGACCATTTATGCCTTCATTTGAAAACTTATATATATATATTACTTGTTGTTGATTATATGTCCAAATGGATTGAAGCCATTTTTGTACCCAAATGTGTTGCTCGGAGTGTTTCTAAATTTTTAAGTAAAAATATTTTTACAAGATATGGAATGCCAAGAGTAATTATTACTGATAGAGGATCTCATTTCAGGAACAAGAGAATCAAATAATTGATTAAGAAATATGATATTATGCGTAGATTCTCTACTGCTTATCATCCTCAGATTAGTGGTCTAGCAGAGATATCAATTCATGAAATTAAAAGCATTTTAGAAAATTNATGAGTAGGAAATATTTCTAGAAGAAATGAAATGCCTCTAAATTATACATTAGAAGTTGAAATTTTTGATGTCTGGGGATTAGATTTTGTGGGACCATTTATGCCTTCATTTGAAAACTTATATATATTACTTGCTGTTGATTATATGTCCAAATGGATTGAAGCTATTGTTGTACCCAGATGTGTTGCTCGGAGTGTTTCTAAATTTTTAATTAAAAATATTTTTACAAGATATAGAATGCCGAGAGTAATTATTACTGATAGAGGATCTCATTTCAGGAACAAGAGAATCAAACAATTGATTAAGAAATATGATATTATGCGCAGATTCTCTACTGCTTATCATCCTCAGACTAGTGGTCTAGCAGAGATATCAATTCATGAAATTAAAAGCATTTTAGAAAATTGTAAATCCTTATAAATTGAATTGGTCTGCTAGACTAGATACTGCATTATGGGCATATAGAACTGCTTATAAGACTCCTATAGGAATGTCCCCATTTTGATTTTTGGAAAAACATGTCACTTACCGGTATAATTAGAGCATAAAGCATTTTGGGCTATTAAGGAATTTAATTTTAATCTAAAAGTTGCTGGTGAGAAAATATTATTGCAACTAAATGAACTTGAGGAAATAAGAAATGAAGCATATGATAATGCAAAAATCTATAAAGAGAAAAATGAAAATATGGCATGATCGGAAGATTATTAAGAAGAAATTCGAACCTAGACAAGAAGTTCTATTGTATAATACAAGATTGAGATTGTTTCCAGGAAAACTGAAATCCAGATGGTTAGGACCATTTAAAGTGATTAAAGTCTATCATCATGGAACTGTTGTTATTAAGGATCCTAACACTAGAAAGATATTTAAAATTAATGGGCATCATTTGAAACACTATTATGAAGGGCACATACCTCAATTTGAAGAAGTTTTAATGTTAAGTCAACCCAACTAAGCAAATGATATGTCGGGCTGACGACGTTAAACCAAGCGATTTGTGGGAGGCAAACCATACATATATATATTTATGTATTACTAATTTGTTTGATAAGTCATAATAATCCTACACAATTGCATTTATTATAAATTAAGTCAAATATTAGTATTGGAGGAAAATTTGAAATTAAATTGAACGAAAATGAAACTCGCAAATTTTGGCCACTGACGCCGACGGCGCCCAAGAAAATGGAATTCAGTGTCGGCAGCGCTAATCGCGAGAGCCGACGGCACCGCAAGCAATTTGACGGTTCAGAGGACTTTAGGCGAATTTTGGTGGGATTTTTCTCCGTAATAACCATCGGGAGTTGTTTTAAAAGTCATAAAAATTGCCTTGGACAACTAGAAACTATCCTATTTTTGGATTTCATGGCTTCCAATTTCAGAAATACTTCAAGATATGAATTTTTCAATAGAAGAAAGTTTATTAGTTTTAATGCGCAGAGATTATATGACAAATTAATTACGAAGAAGAGATTGATCAAGGAGAGTGGTTTTGTTAATCATGGATTGATCAATCCAAGTGCTCTGGTTGATAAGATCATTCTGCATAGGCTTTGGGAAGTTTTGTGTTACACTACCACTGCAGTTTTTGTACCTGTAGTAAAGGATTTTTATGCAAATTTACATGGAATTACCCAAGGAGTTGTCTTCGTACGAGGTAAGGCTGTACCATTTACCCCTGCGAGGATTAATGAATTGTATTTGATAGAAAATGTTCCAATCTGTCATTATACAAATTTTGTCCCTACACGTGATTTGATGCAAGATGTTTAAAATGTTTTGACGGATGAAAGTGATATGTGGGAAGTATGAGATGAGGGATATATTAGTTTCTCTGCTTCATCACTTAATCTAATTTCGAAGCAGTGACATTTCCTTATTTCTACAAAATTACTCCCTAATATGAAGATTAGTAGGGTCACCAAAGAAAGTGCTATTTTAAATCACTGCATTCAAATGGAAAAACCCATTGATATAGGATCAATCATATTTAAATATGTTATGGGTATCATTATGAATGGACTAATTTACTGACTTGGTCATCCTTCTACAATTTTTCTATTTTGCAGTCAATCCCAAGTGCTATATGAAAGTTGGGAAAAAGTTTTACTATCTTGGGAGCCCATGATCCCTATTGATGATAATTATGTTGGAAATGGAAATGAAGCATTAAATGCTATTATAGATCATTATTCACATGCTTCAACTCCATTAATACCACCAACAGTTGGAAGTTTGCTTGCTTTGGAGAAGTAATTGAAGAAAATTGAAATGGAACTTTAGAGTATTATGAATGCAGTGAGAGATCTTAAGTACCTTTTTATCACCTAGATTGGAGAATGAAAAAAAATTTTGATCATACTGGAACTTTTGAAGCAGGATTAGTTCAGATGTTTAAAGAGAATGGGTGGATTGTTCGACAGATCAATTCCTGTACCGATCCTTCTACAACTTATATGTTCATTACCAATACACAGAAGATATTAGAGGATGAGAAAGCATTAAAAAAGGGGCAAAATAATTGAAGACTCTGGATTCTATATTTGTTTAAGAATATTTATGTATTTAATGTAATTATGTGGATTGGATTTGGTTTGGTTTTTTTTGCTTTAGAATTCTGAAATTATATTATGTGTATAGTTTTGTGTCAGCGTTTAGTGTTGTGGCTTGATTTTGATGTTGATTTATACTTAGATTTTTTAATAGGTGTGAATGTTTAATTTGAAAAATGTGTTTGTGAAAAGTGTATTTTCATATATAAAAGTTAATTTGTTGTTGTTTGTGAAAATGATTGTTTGTGAAATATTTATTTGTGAATTATTGTTAGATAAAAATTTGTGTTTAAAAATAATAATAATAATCTTTAGAGTGAATTAAAAATTTGAAAAAATCAAAAATTAAATTTCGGGCATTCAGCGCCGACAACGCTGGAATGGGCATTGACGGCGCCTTCGATCCGAGAGCTGCCCTTAACCCGTTAAATTCACAATTTTCACTGCAAACCTCCATTTTTACCCCTTAAGTTACCTTCAACTTTTAGTTTTCACACTTAGAGCTTGATTTTGGGCAGATTTAAGGCGATTTAGAGGCAAAGGAACTTCAGATTTTATCATCTCTAAGTAAGAGCTACACTTTAAACTAAAATTTTTTTATTTTCACCAAGGATTTTTCTCACATTGCTTAGATCCGAAAGTTTTGGAATTTTTTTGAGAGATTTTGAGAAAATGCTTTAGTGAATAACTCTTACTTAGTGGTTTTAAATTTAAAGTGCTTTACATTTTGGTTTTTGGAATTTATTCAGATTTTTATCAAGTTTTTCTTAGATTTCCTATGGCACCTAGAGCAAGCAAAAGAAAAATAGATTATGACGAGCAAAAATTTGCTAGGTATAAAACTAGTGCTCAATTTCATAGTCTTCGTGAAAACTAAAAAGTGATTCTGGATCATGGTTTCAAAAATGCGAGAGGAGAAGTTGAATGATTAATTATCTCTTGACAGTGGGAAAACTTCTGCTATTTTACTGCTGATGTGATAGTTGGAATAGTTATGGAATTTTATGCCAACTTTCTGGAGGCTTCTGAGGATTTTGTTTTTGTTCGTGGAAAAAGGGTGGAGTTTACTCCACGTAAAATAAATGAGTTTTATCAGTTAGAGGATGTTTATAAATGCCAGTATCATTCATTTTCTGCTACAAATGAGGCTTTAGATGAGGTAATTTCTTTTCTGTCTAGTGAGAAAGGGGCTTTGAAAGTAAAGAATGGAATTAAAGTCAACTTTCCTTTTTCTATGCTAAATGTAGTATTTAAGGTCTGGCATTATTTTATTTCTGGGAGAATGATTCCAACAAACCATCATAGTGAGGTGACTAAGGATAAAGCCATCCTAAGCTTTTGTATTCAACAAGTGATGGACATAAATGTAGGCTCTATTATTTATATGAACACTCGATCTATTGCTCTAAGAGAGACCACTGGTGAATTGACATAACCTGCTCTTATTTACATACTTTGTGAGTAGGCAAGAGTTGCTTTCAAACCAGATGAGGAGAGGATTGAGCCTCAAAGACCTATTGGGCCTGCAAAAATTAGGACTTATGAGTCCCATGTTGATTGGAAATCTGGAATTAAGTGCAGGGAGATTCCTTCTACTTCTAGGACCCCTACTTTTAGTGAGCCTACTTCTAGTGACCCCAGTAACAGGGAACTATTAGACCCGATGATGATTCAACATGGGGATATTTTGAGAATGTGCATAGATTACAGAACAATGACGCCAGAAATGCTCATACAGATGATTTGATTCGGCAAAAGTTGAATATGACCCTTCTTATGATGATGCTTTAATGAGATACTTGTGGGGTGATCATTCAGTTCAGTTCTCTATTCACCCTGTTTATACTCCATATCAGCAGCAAAAGTTGAATGTTGACGAAGAAGAAGATGATGACTGGTGATCTTTTCATTAGTTTGTATGTGATTGTACTTTGTGACTATGTTATGTGTTTTGTGATTATGTTGAGACTATTTATTAGATTTTGAGACTCTCTTGTTATGTTGTAATGTGAAACTGTAATTTGTAAAACTATTTTCATTTCTAGAATTTAGTTTAGTTCTATCGTTAGTTTCTACATTTTGTTATATGTATTGTAATTAACGCTTTCTCAACAGATTTTATATGTATTATGTGCAATTTAATGTTTTAAGCATTATAGTTTTTCATATTAGCACAAGCAGTATTTTNGAACAAAAGTTGATAGAAATGTTGAAAGAGTTTAAAAAGGCTTTTGGATGGACTTTAGCAGATATTAAAGAAGCTAGTCCTTCAATTTGTATGCACAGAATTTTATTAGATGAACAATATGAACCTAAAGCTGATCCTCAGAGAAGATTAAACCCAATAATGAAAGAAGTTGTTAAAAAAAAGATCTTAAAATGGATAGATGCTAGAATTATATATCATATATCAGATAGTGATTGGGTAAGCCCAATTCACTATGCTCCGAAAAAAGGTGGTGTGACTATTGAAGAAAATGAGAAAAATGAATTAATACCAATAAGACAAGTAACTGGTTGGCGAATTTGTATTGATTAAAGAAAATTAAATATGGCCACCAGAAAAGACCACTTTCCTTTACCCTTTCTAGACCAAATATTGGATAGATTGGCTGGGAATAAAACTTATTGCTTTTTAGATGGATATAACGTTTATCACCAAATTCTAATTGCTCCTAAGGATCAAGAGAAAACAACATTTACAAGTCCATATGAAGCATTTGCTTTTCGTAGAATGCCATTTGAACTATGTAATGCACCTACAATATTTCAAAGATGCATTATGTCAATTTTTAGAAATTTTATAGAACATGGAATGGAAGTGTTTATGGATGAATTTTTTTATGTGGGACTTTGTTTGAGTTATGTCTTAATAATTTAGAAATAGTTCTGGAAGAATGTGAAAAAATCAACCTAGTGTTAAATTGGAAAAAATTTCAATTTATGGTTACAGGAAATATTGTACTTAAGCATAAAATTTTTGAAAATGGCATGAAGATAGATTCTGCAAAAATCCAAGTTATAGAAAAATTACTACCTTCTACTAGTGTTAAAGGGGTGAGAAGTTTTCTAGAACATGCTGATTTTTACAGGCGCTACGTAAAAAATTTTTGGAAATAACTAAGCCGTTATGCCAACATTTAAAAAAAGAAACAAAATTTGATTTAGATGACAAATGCATAAAAGCATTTGAATTATTAAAAAAAAATTTGTGACTGTACCTATAATAGTACCACCTGACTGGGAAAAACTATTTGAAGTAATGTGTGATGCTAGTGATTATGCTATTGGGGTTGTATTAGGACAAAGACACGATAATGTTTTTAAAGTTATATATTAAGCTAGTAAGACTCTAAATAATGCTCAAATTAATTATTCTATTATTGAAAGAGAGTTATTAGCTATTTTTTATGCCTTTGATAAATTTAGACCTTATTTAATTGGAATAAAATGTGTAGTGCATCTGAAAGAGAGTTATTAGCTATTGTTTATGCCTTTGATAAATTTAGACCTTATTTAATTGGAACTAAATGTATAATGCATACAGATCATTCTGCTATTAAATACTTAATGCAAAAAGAAGGTTGTTAAACCAAGATTAATTAGATGGATACTTGTATTACAAGAGTTTGATTTTACCGTAGTTGATAAAAAGGAAAATGATAATCAAATAGGTGATCATTTGTCTAGAATAGAAATGGAAATATTAACTAATTTTGCAAATGAAATTTTAGAAAATTTCCCTGATGAACAGTTATATAATGTTGATGAAATGGATGTACTGTGATATGCTGATATAGTAAATTATATTGTAAGTGATATTTTATCACCTGATATAAAAAATCCACAATTAAAGAAATTTATATGTGATTCAAAAGACTATTTTTGGGATGACCCATATTTATATAAACAATATAAAGATCAAAATATTAGAAGATGTGTGTCTTATGAAGAAACTCAATAGATAATTGAAAGATGTCATGATTCTGAATTTGGAGGACATTTTGGAACAAATAGAACTGCATATAGAATTTTGTAAGCTAGATTTTATTGGCCTACTATTTTTAGAGCTGTTATTGAATATATTAAAACATGTGATAGATGTCAATGAGTAGGAAATATTTCTAGAAGAAATGAAATGCCTTTAAATTATACATTAGAAGTTGAAATTTTTGATGTGTGGGGACTAGATTTTATGAGACCATTTATGCCTTCATTTGAAAACTTATATATATATATTACTTGTTGTTGATTATATGTCCAAATGGATTGAAGCCATTTTTGTACCCAAATGTGTTGCTCGGAGTGTTTCTAAATTTTTAAGTAAAAATATTTTTACAAGATATGGAATGCCAAGAGTAATTATTACTGATAGAGGATCTCATTTCAGGAACAAGAGAATCAAATAATTGATTAAGAAATATGATATTATGCGTAGATTCTCTACTGCTTATCATCCTCAGATTAGTGGTCTAGCAGAGATATCAATTCATGAAATTAAAAGCATTTTAGAAAATTTTGTAAATCCTTATAAATTGAATTGGTCTGCTAGACTAGATACTGCATTATGGGCATATAGAACTGCTTATAAGACTCCTATAGGAATGTCTCCATACAGATTGATTTTTGGAAAAACATGTCACTTACCAGTAGAATTGGAGCATAAAGCATTTTGGGCTATTAAGGAATTTAATTTTAATCTAAAAGTTGCTGGTGAGAAAATATTATTGCAACTCAATGAACTTGAGGAAATAAGAAATGAAGCATATGATAATGCAAAAATCTATAAAGAGAAAAATGAAAATATGACATGATCGGAAGATTATTAAGAAGAAATTCAAACCTGGACAAGAAGTTCTATTGTATAATACAAGATTGAGATTGTTTTCAGGAAAACTGAAATCTAGATGGTTAGGACCATTTAAAGTGATTAAAGTCTATCATCATGGAACTGTTGTTATTAAGGATCCTAACACTAGAAAGATATTTAAAATTAATGGGCATCATTTGAAACACTATTATGAAGGGCACATACCTCAATTTGAAGAAGTTTTAATGTTAAGTCAACCCAACTAAATAAATGATAAGTCGGGCTGACGACGTTAAACCAAGTGCTTTGTGGGAGGCAAACCATACATATATATTTATGTATTACTAATTTGTTTGATAAGTCATAATAATCCTATAAATTAAGTCAAATATTAGTATTGGAGGAAAATTTGAAATTAAATTGAAAGAAAATGAAACTCGCAAATTTTGGCCACTGACGCCGACGACGCCCAAGAAAATGGACTTCAGTGTCGGCACCGCTAATCCGGAGTGCCGACGGCACCGCAAGCGATTTGATGGTTCAGAGGACTTTAGGCGGACTTTGGTGGGATTTTTCTCCGTAATAACCATCGGGAGTTGTTTTAAAAGTCATAAAAATAGCCTTGGACAACTAGAAACTATCCTATTTTTGGATTTCATGGCTTCCAATTTCAGAAATACTTCAAGATATGAATTTTTCAATAGAAGAAAGTTTATTAGTTTTGACGCGCAGAGACTATATGACAAATTAATTATGAAGAAGAGATTGATCAAGGAGAGAGGTCTTGTTAATCATGGATTGATCAATCCAAGTGCTCTGGTTGATAAGATCATTCTGTAAAGGCTTTGGGAAGTTCTGTGTTACACTACCATTGCAGTTTTTGTACCTGTAGTAAAGGAGTTTTATGCAAATTTACATGGAATTACCCAAGGAGTTGTCTTCGTACGAGGTAAGGCTGTACCATTTACTCCTGCGAGGATTAATGAATTGTATTTGATAGAAAATGTTCTAATCTGTCATTATACAAATTTTGTCCCTACACGAGATTTAATGCAATATGTTTAAAATGTTTTGACGGATGAAAGTGATATGTGGGAAGTATGAGATGAGGGATATGTTAGTTTCTCTGCTTCATCACTTAATCTAATTTCGAAGCAGTGGCATTTCTTTATTTCTACAAAATTACTCCCTACTATGAAGATTAGTAGAGTCACTAAAGAAAGTGCTATTTTAAATCACTGCATTCAAATGGAAAAACCCATTGATATAGGATCAATCATATTTAAATCTGTTATGGGTATCATTATGAATGGGCAATTTATTGACTTGGTCATCCTTCTACAATTTTTCTATTTTGCAGTCAATCACAAGTGCCAAATGAAAGTTGGGAAAAAGTTTTACTATCTTGGGAGCCCATGATCCCTATTGATGATAATTATGTTGGAAATGGAAATGAAGCATTAAATGCTATTATAGATCATTCTTCACATGCTTCAACTCCATTAAAACCACAAACAGTTGGAAGTTTGCTTCCTTTGGAGAAGTAATTGAAGAAAATTAAAAGGGAACTTTAGAGTATTATGAATGCAGTGAGAGATCTTAAGTACCTTTTTATCACCTAGATTGGAGAATGAAAAAAAAAATTGATCATACTGGAACTTTTGAAGCAGGATTAGTTCGGATGTTTAAAGAAAATGGGTGGATTGTTCGACAGATCAATTCCTGTACCGATCCTTCTATAACCTATATGTTCATTACCAATACACAGGAGATATTAGAGGATGAGAAAGCATTAAAAAAGGGGCAAAATAATTGAAGACTCTGGATTCTATATTTTTTTAAGAATATTTATGTATTTAATGTAATTGTGTGGATTGGATTTGGTTTGGTTTATTTTGCTTTAGAATTCTAAAATTATATTATGTGTAAAGTTTTGTGTCAGCGTTTAGTGTTGTGGCTTGATTTTGATGTTGATTTATACTTATATTTTTTAATAGGTGTGAATGTTTAATTTGAAAACTGTGTTTGTGAAAAGTGTATTTTCATATATAAAAGTTAATTGTTGTTGTTTGTGAAAATTAATTGTTTGTGAAATATTTATTTGTGAATTATTGTTAGATAAAAATTTGTGTTTAAAAATAATAATAATAATCTTTAGAGTAAATTAAAAATTTGAAAAAATCAAAAATTAAATTTCGGGCCTTCGGCGCCGATAACGCTGGAATGGGCATTGACGGCGCCTTCAATCCGAGAGCTGCCCTTAACCCGTTAAATTCACAATTTTCACTGCAAACCTCCATTTTTACCCCTTAAGTTACCTTCAACTTTTGGTTTTCACACTTAGGGCTTGATTTTGGGCAGATTTAAGGTGATTTAGAGGCAAAGGAACTTCAGATTTTATCATCTCTAAGTAAGAGCTACACTTTAAACTAAAAATTTTTTATTTTCACCAAGGATTTTTCTCACATTGCCTAGATTCGAAAGTTTTGGAATTTTTTTGAGAGATTTTGAGAAAATTCTTTAGTGAAGAACTCTTACTTAGTGGATTTAAATTTAAAGAGCTTTACATTTTTGTTTTTGAAATTTTGGAATTTATTCAGATTTTTATCAAGTTTTTCTTAGATTTCCTATGACACCTAGAGCAAGCAAAAGAAAAATAGATTATGACGAGCAAAAATTTGCTAGGTATAAAACTAGTGCTCAATTTCATAGTCTTCGTGAAAATTAAAAAGTGATTCTGGATCATGGTTTCAAAAATGCGGGAGGAGAAGTTGAATGATTAATTATCGCTTGGCAATGGGAAAACTTCTGCTATTTTACTGCTGATGTGATAGTTGGGATAGTTATGGAATTTTATGCCAACTTTCTGGAGGCTTCTGATGATTTTGTTTTTGTTTGTGGAAAAATGGTGGAGTTTACTCCAAGTAAAATAAATGAGTTTTATCAGTTAGAGGATGTTTATAAATGCCAGTATCATTCATTTTCTGCTACAAATGTGGCCTTAGATGAGGTAATTTCTGTTCTATCTAGTGAGGAAGGGGCTTTGAAAGTAAAGAATGGAATTAAAGTCAACTTTCCCCTTTCTATGCTAAATGTAGTATCTAAGGCATGGCATTATTTTATTTTTGGGAGAATGATTCCAACAAACCATCATAGTGAGGTGACTAAGGATAGAGCCATCCTAAACTTTTGTATTCAACAAGTGATGGACATAAATGTAGGCTCTATTATTTATATGAACACTCGATCTATTGCTCTAAGAGAGACCACTGGTGAAATGGCATAACCTACTCTTATTTACATACTTTGTGAGTAGGCAAGAGTTTCTTTCAAACCAGATGAGGAGAGGATTGAGCCTCAAAGACCAATTAGGCCTGCAAAAATTAAGACTTATAGTCCCATGTTGATTGGAGATCTGGAAGTAAGTGCAGGGAGATTCCTTCTACTTCTAGGACCCCTACTTTTAGTGAGCCTACTTCTAGTGACCCCAGTAACAGGGAACTATTAGACCCGATGATGATTCAGCATGGGGATATTTTGAGGATGTGTCATAGATTACAGAACAATGATGCCAGAAATGCTCATACGATGATTTGATTTGGCAAAATTTGAATATGATCCTTCTTATGATTATGCTTTAATGAGATACCTGAGGGGTGATCATTCAGTTCAGTTCTCTATTCACCCTGTTTATACTCCATATCAGTAGCAAAAGTTGGATGTTGATGAAGAAGAAG
>JXCR01107643.1:8230-20447 GCA_002079205.1 Phalaenopsis hybrid cultivar | reverse complement strand
GCAGGATGAAACATCTAAATGATTTTTCCTAAATTGAAGCCAAATAATAGGATAGCTTGGGAAATCACTGAAGTTCTCCTTCGGATCAATGATATCCTCTAGTGTTTCCTCCTTTGGACTCCAAAACAAAATGTTCCAAATTTGAACCAATCCCATTCACACTTCTTAATTCAATATCTTTGAAATATCCTTATCATTTGAACTCTTTGAAATATCCTTATCATTTGACCTCTTCCTTTGATGATCCAAGTCTTCATTAATAAAAATCCAAGGGGTACCTTAGTGTCTTTTCAAAATGTGTCTCTATTCAATGAATCCTCTAGAAGTTGCCTCCTTTCAAAAGCCAATTGAATGAATTTTTGTGTCCATGAACTATTTTCCAGTTTTTACTAAGGGTTTCTTCAAATACCTCTTCAAAAATTCATTCAAATTCAATGAATCATCAAATAACTATTTCTGGCACGTAAGCGCTGGGTACCTGGTGCTTAGGCATAACTCTCTTTGTTTAATTGGCGCGAAGCACTTCAATTCATTTTTGTACCTTTTTCATTTTTGCTCCAAATTTGATCTTATTTTACTAATTTTACTATTTTTCATACATTTTATAGTACCTGAAAAAATAACATCAAATAACTTTCATTAAAGTGTAATATCTCAAAAATAAGTATAATAATGTGTATAAAAAGACTATATATTTTAGGTGTATCAGCGGCGTGGTCGTGCTGATAAATGGCAGCTGGCACATTCACCCCGCATGGGTGATCAAACCCACGGGCCTAGACTGGACTATCCCTACGGCTGACTATGAGGATTGGAGGAATCTCACCACCATGAAAGTTGTAGATGCATGTCTTCACGTGGGAAGAATCTCTCCTACAGATAGGGTAGAAGCCCACATTCCGACAAACTATTTTGGCACTCCGATGATTCTCCAAAGATCTTCTGGTGACCTTTTCCTAAGTGAAGATGAAGCTCTCATGGAAACCTCACCTCAGGCTTCTCTTCAAGAAATCCTCCTTATGCTAAGAGATATGGTGGAGGGAATGAAGAGGAAGAGGAAGAGGAAGAAAATTAGAAATAAGAGAAAAAAGGTGAGAGGAAAGCTCCCTTGGGCTTCCATTCCCTTGAAGCCTTCTCTAATGGCCTCTCCAAGCTCCTCAAGAAGATTACTTTAATACCTTTCATGCTCTCTCAAATGTCTCTCACTCAAGCTTTAGTTGAAGAAGAAGAAGGAGCGGAGTGGGAGACCTTCAATCAGAGGAATGCGAGCCAGTCTAAAGAAGACGGTAGGACTTAGGTAAACCCCTCTCCCCCATGTAAATGATGAAAATGCCTGTCGGTACTAAAAAGTTGAGGAGTTGCATGTTGGAAGCTGTCGATCACCGGAATTAAAATTGTGTCACTCACTTTGGAAAGGCACTTTAATTTACATTTATATTTAATTTTTGGAAAAATATGAAATCAAACTGATCTCATATCTTTCACAGTTTAAAAGAAAGAGCACTACACCTCAAGTTATGTATCTATCCTAAAGGATAAACACAATACTTGAGGGCAAGGCTCAATCAAATAAACTAAGAAATATATGACATATGTTTGGTCTGTGAAACCATTTTATTATAAACCAACAATTTCCCCTATTTAATATGAAAAATTAAATAAGGTTTACATTAAGTTGGGTTCAAAAAAGCTAATTATAAGGGCAAAGCCCCTATAGTTAATTACATCTTAGATAACCGAAGTCACCTAAGAAAACTCTCGATAAAAATCAGAGGATAATATCTTCAAAGAGGTCAAAGAATTAGGAATTTTCAACGAGATTGGACAAAGAGGTGTGGAAGGGGAATGCTCAAATTTAGAAGATTTTATTTTTAGAATTCAAAGGAAGAAGAACTAGATGACATAGATCCTGAGGAGAACCTCAGTGACTTCCCAAGCTACCCTATGGTTTGGCTTCAGTTCAGAGGATAAATATTTAAATCTTTCATCCTGCCAATTTTATTAATTAAGACTTACATTCATGTGAGAGGATCATACAAATAGCTTGGAAGATCTGAGAATTTAGATTGTGAAGAACGACAACCTCGGAGTCCTAAAACGAGTTAGGACTTTTATTGTATAGTAGAACTTTACAAAGGTCTAAAGATAAGTTGAGGATTTATGTTGCATAAGCAAACAACCTCAAAGTCCTATGGATTGGTTGTTTAATTTTAAGGAGAGAATGGTTTAGCTGATGAAGACATGTTTTGTTGTTGAAGATGGTTGTGCTGCCCACAATGCTAGCTCCAAGCTTCTCGTCGTAGCAAGTTTAAATTTTCTAATATGTCAATTGATCATGTTTAATAAAATATTTCCTATGGTCATGGTTATTTAAAATTTATAGGGGATATTAAAGTTGACTAGAGTGACACCGGTTAGGATCCTACGGTTCCCTCGTTCCAGCATCACTACTTTTATTTGGATTCACTTAGTCCAAATGAATTTAATAAACTCAACTCAATGAGTGTTATACTTTCATTTAGACCGTGGGAAATCTTGTTAGTAACCATAGATTACCTCTTCCAAGGGATTCCCGATCATCCAATAGTGACATTTTTAATTTAGTTACAATTTTTGTTTTGTGATGTTTGTGATTAAATTTTGAGTTATCATATATTTTGAATATTGTGACAGTGAATTTTATCTTGTTTGATTTTAGTTTTGGTTTTGTGGCTATCCTAGTAGTTTTAGTTTTAACATGCAAGGGTGAAATCGCTGTTTAACATGGAAGTTTAAGACAAGAAGTACAAAAAGGTAAACGCAATAATTTAAAAGCGTACCTATCGGTTCTTCTAGTTCCTCCACCTGAAAGGTTAATTCTGGCAGTGTATATATAATTTTGCAAAAAATTTAAATTGCAAGAGTAGACATAGGTATAACTATCAAACCCCAAAGTATGACACTATTGAGTCTTTAAAGTTCTTAGTGAATTATTTTAGAACAATATATGGCGAATTTAATTTGCTCTTCAAAATATACAGAAGATTTCAAAGTGTTCAGTGAATGACCCTGAACTACTTTGAGGGTCTCTTAAATTATTTTAATTTCATCATTTGAACTTCATCATATTGTTTCATTAATCATCCAGGGTTAGAATGTGACTATCCTGCTGCCCAGTGAAGCTTGACAATTAAATTATCTTAAATACATGGTGCCACCTCATTCTATGATAGCTCCAAACTCACACACAGTGTTCTGCATTTGACGTTGCCATCCGCCTCAGCTGCCAAGTGGCCAGCCTTTTTGCACCAAAGGCTGGTCCGACTTGATATCCTCCATTGATGAAATAAACACGCGATCAGACTGCTCCCCGTTATCGTCCCCAAATGACCTAACCCGAGAACCATTCGCACTAAAACCTTAAGATCTTTACTTAGACTCAACCAAATAACATGAGGTTTATTTATAAACCTTTATCTACTCAATATGAACATATCTATATGGTTTGTCAAGCATTAAATCAAGCCATTACACATGTAGAATCAAAAGATGCTCAAGCTAGGGTTAGAGCTCAATACCTTTGTCCGAGAGGGGATGCCTCAATCAAATTGTTGTGGTAGCTTTGATTGGGTCCAACGAACCTCTAGATGAAGTATGAAGCCCTCGTGAAATGCCTAGCTATGTTTTTGACCAAGCTTAATTTCAAGTGTTGGTCTAGAACTAGGTTAGGGGCTGTTTGAGAGGGGGCTTTTGTGGGGGATCAACTTCTCTCACTGTGGGGATGGTTTGTGCATGGTTATTTGGAGTTTGGTTCACTTTGGGGCTGTGAAGAAATGCGTCCTAGTTCTGACCTAATTTTGAGCTCAAATTTGAACTCTCACAAGGGAACACAGAGGGGGAAAGTGGTTGGCTTGAGCTAAGGAAGGCTTGAAGAGTCTTTGGTGAGATTTTGGCAGAGTTTCCCCAAGGATTTTGGTTAGCTCTATTTTGTCCATGGAGAAGGTCGTTTAATAAGAGGGGCTTAGGGTGGAGCTCAGGGCTTCAATTTGGGTTCAATTAAGTGCTTATGTGGAGGGCTTCAAAATGTCAAATACCAATCAGAGCTTGACACATTGGATGTGTGAAATTGGATTTAAGTTAAGGCATGGGGGCTCTTAGTTTTAGTACTTTCCAGCCACTAGGCCGGCTGGTAGGGCCAGCTAAGTCAGGTGAGCCAGTGGGAGGGTTAATTATGATTAACCACTAATAGTTTGTCATGATGGTGGAGATATTTTGACTTAGACCAAAAAATGGGATGAAATCCCTTAATTTATGGAACAATTGGTCCATAGCCTACCTTGGTTGGTTTAGGTGGGTCTATGCTAGTCACTAGGGTGTACTTGGTGGTTGTGGTGTCATTAATTTGGTCACTTGGGCATGGCTTAGTCAATTTTGGTGCATGGGTTCAATTTGAGTCAAATTGGCTTGAAGTTGGGTTTGGGTTTGGCTAGGCATGACATTGAGCCCAATTTATCAATCAATTTGGTGTGTATATGATTTTCAGAAAGAGTTTAGAAAATATTTGTAGTGATTTTGAATTGATTTGGAAGTTCAATTTGGAGATTTTTGCCATTTGGTCAATTTGGGGATGTTGGGTTAAATGTGGGCTTAGGTTGAGCTAGAGTTGGGTTAAGTCCAAATTGATGGTTGAAAATGGTCTAAGGGAATATCATGAAGAGTTCTCAACATCAATTGTGTTTCAATTTTGGGGTTTGGGCATTCAATTAGGTCACATTTAGAGACAGCCAAATTGGGGGTTTTGGTCCAAGTTAATTTTAGGTGAAATTGATGCTTGAACAAGGCCATTTAAAGGTTCAATTTGATGTGTGGGAATGTTTCAAAGAGTTTATTATGCACAATTGAAGCAATTGGAAAGATTTGGGGGTCAATTGAATGGGATTTTGGTTTTGGGACAAATTGGGGCTTTTTGATTTGGGTTGAAATTGGACTCAAATGTGGGTCAATTGGACTTAGATTTGGTTTGAATTGAGTTCAGTCATGATGGATTTGAGTTTATAATTGAAATTGGGGGATGTTGAGATCAAATTGATGGACATTTAAGATGAATTTAAGGAAATTGGGTCTTTAAGGGTAGTTTGGGGCTTTTAGTCAAAATTGGTCAAATTGGACTCAATGAAAGAGTCCAAATTGGTTTTGGAGACATTTGAAATGATTTTGGGGATTTTGGGAAAGTTTGAGTCACCAAGGGCATTTTGGTAATTTTGGCAAATTTTGGGGTATTTTGGTAATTTGGCAATTTTGTGTGGTTTTGGGCAATTTTGGGTGGTTTAAAATGATCTGAAATGGTTTTTTGAATAAATTTGGGTAGTGTGGATGAAATTGAGAATTTTGGTCAAATTTGGGGTTTTGGAGTGTTTAGGTAATTTGGGTAGATTGGGGGGGGGGCAAAAGGCCAATTTGGATATTTTGGTGAAATTAAGGTGCCAACCACCCTATATGACCCATGGACCAATGGAACCCCCCTTTGGGTCCTCTATGTACTGGTTTTAGCTAAACCCTAGCCTAGGGCTAGTGGATCTAGGGGACCATCTACATGAGTCTCCCAAAAGATCAAGGGATCAAAGTCAACAAGGTTGAGTTTAGGGTTGTGAGTGCGGTGAAAGTGTGTGAACTAGCTCCAGATCAACACCTAGGGTCAATCTTAAGTCCAAGCAGTCCTATGGGGACTCCCCTTGAGCTCCCCCATATTGGCCCCACCTACCAAGTGCTAGTGGTTAGGACCAATATGTGGAACTTCAAGTTGAGCACAGAATAGTTTAGAGTTTCTAATGGTGAGTGTTCCTTTTCTAGTTCTCTAGGAGTTGTCAACAGGAAAGTCTTATGGCTAGACCCTAGGCTACTAAAGAGGAAAAACTAGACCTCAACCAAAAGTGAGGTGAACAATGCCCCCCCCAAAAAAAGAGGTATTGGATCTTTCTAAATGAGGGAAAAAGGGGATTAGCCATCTATCGATGGTTTACAACATGAAATTAATATCAAAATAAAAAACAATTGTGATCTAAAGGGTCAGTCACACCTAGGTGCCACTTTCTAGGCACCAAGGCACTGCTTGGGTTGGATGCCAAGGTGCTTGTTTGGGGTCCTTGGCGCTAAACTGGCAGTGCTTAGGTGCCAAGTTCTCAAAAAAATGGCATGTTTTGTGCTCCTTTTTGCGTTGTCGCCGCTAGAATGTTATTGCCATTGCCAATTCTTCACGAATCCTTTCCATGTTTTTGGTTTGTCAATATCATTATCAGGAAGGAGTCAACACTTTGTTTATCTATTTTATTGCCTTATTTTCCAAATAACATATTTTCTAAGATCACAAGGATGACATTGAGATATTTAAGAAAGTTGGAGAAGAAGGAAAAGGGCAAATAATAATAGAATAACAAAAGAAAATGTCGTAAGGATTTCATTATGGTAACTATTGTAAAGAATTCAGAAGTGTCTGATTCCCGAGATTCTCATACAACCACATGAAGATCTCATAACCAGAGTGTTAGGTATAATACATATTCTGAGTTCCTCATTCTCATATAAGAGCAAGCTCCTATATTTAATTACATCTTAAGCAGTTACAACTATTTAAGAAAACTCCAGATTATGATTAACCATTTATTCTAAAAAAAATTTAAGTGCCAGGATCAAGGAAAGAAACTTCAATGTTCAATCCTAAGAGTAATATATTTTTAAGAATCTAAAACTACCCTAGAAGTTTTGTTTTGTTGTGTCATTTTGTTATGTTAATGTCCTTTTTTTGTGTTGATGTTATTTAGTTTTATTGATGTCTTTTTTTTGTTTTGTTATAATTTTGTTTTGTTAATGTCATTTTGTTGTGTTTGATGTCATTTTAGTGTTTTGATGTCATTTCTTTGTTTTGAGATTCATTGTTCCATCTTCAGAATGACATCCCTAAAAATAGAGTTAGCACATTCTAATAACATGCAAAGTAATCTAACACATGACTTGCCTTATATCTTCAGCAAACCTGCAAAACAAAATTAACATGAGATTATGTTTTAATTTGTTGATTTAGTTGGTTGAATCATTTTAGAGAACCCAGTCAAAATTTCTATGGCTCCGACGTCCCAAGGTCATCGAGGTATCAAATCTACTTAGTCCAAAAGGTAATTAAACTAGGACCAAAAGATTCTTGTCAACAACCACAAATTGCATAATCTTAGAGATCTTTATAGACTTGAACACTAGGTTTCAAATTGCATTTAGTGATCTTTGTTCATTAAGGTTCAATTTAAGTTTTAGTGTCTTATTCAGTTTTTAGCGGTTGAAAGATTTTAGGCTGTATACAATTTATTAGCCAATTAATTTTTGTTGTTTTGTTATTTATTTTTGTTTGGGATGACCCAATCATGATACCATGGTCCTGTCGTCCTAGGCCATTAAATTTTCGGTTTGATTAGTCATAAATGAATGAAAGATATTTTGCTAGCAATCATGGGTTTCCTCCAAAATATCATCTTAAACCAAGTTTCATTTTTAAAGTTTAACTTTAAGTTTTAATGTCTTTTAGGGTGAATTTTAAGTCGTTTGAAATTTTATATTTGGTTGGCTTTGAGGTGTATGTCAATTAATTGATTTTTATAATTTATATGTGAGTGAAATCCTCAACTTTTAATTTAATTCAGGTTGATTGATTAAGTTTAATGTAAAATAGGCTTAAGATAAAGATTCGATGTAGGTTAGATCTAAAGAAATTTTATTATGTCTAAGATAAGTTAGACATAGTGTTTAGGTTCAATGTAGGCTAAACCTAATGGAATTTGGTCAAGTTTAAGGTAAGTTAGACTTAAAATTTAGGTTCAATGTCAGTTAAACCTAAGAGAGGATAATTAAGTTTAATGCAAATTAAACCTAAGATTTAGGTCCAGTGTCAGTTGAACCTAAGGTTTAGGTTAATCTGGATTCAATTTGGGTTGAATCTAAGGTTTAGGTTGGCTCAGATTCAATTTAGATTGAACCTAACGTTTAAGGTCACTTCGGTTCCATTGAGGTAGAACCAAAAGTTTGATGTCATTTTGGTTCAATTTAGGTAGAACTTAAAGTTTGATGTCATTTAGGTCCAGCTTAGGTAGAACCTAAGGTTTAAGGAATGGTTTAGGTTTAATTTAGGTTGAACCTAAAGTTTGAGGTTACTTAGGTTCAATTTAGTTGGAACATAAGGTAATTTGATTAAGTCTGACGTAGGTTAAACTTAAAGTTTAGGTCTAATGTGGGTTGGACCTAAAGAAGTTTGGGTAAGTTGAGTTTAATTTAGGTTGAATCTAAGGTTTTAGCTTCAATTTAAGCATGACTTAAGTTCAATTTAAGTTGAACTTATTATGGGTTGAACCTAAGAGTCTTAAGCTTAATGTTGATAAAACTTAAGATCTAATTAAGTCTATTTTGGATCAGACATAATTAAGGTTTAAGTTGGTTTAAGTTGGTTTAAGCCTAATGTAAGTAAGGCTTAAGAATTAATTAAGTTTAAATAGTTAGACTTAATTAAGATATAGGGGTACTTAAGCATAATGTAAGTAAGGCTTAAGGATTAATTAAGTATAATTAGGGTTATACTTAATTAAGGATTCAAGGTCACTTAAGCCTAATGTGAATAAGGCTTAAGGGTTAATTAAGTCTAATTATGGTTAGACTTAAATAAGGTTTAAGTTGATATAAGCCTAATATAAATAAGGCTTACAATTTAATTAAGTATAATTAGGGTTAAACTTAATTAGGGTTTAAGTTGATTTAAGCCTAATGTAATTAAGGCTTAGGGTTTAGTTAAGTCTAGTTAATTTAGAGTTAATTAAGGTTTAAGGTTACTTAAGCCAAACTTAAGTAAGGCTTAAGAGTTAGTTAACTCCAATTAGGGTTAGACTTGGTCATTTAAGCTTAATGTGAGTAAAGGTTAGGGTTTAATTAAGTATAATTAGGGTTAGACTTAATTAAAATTTAAGGTTACTTAAGCCTAATGTAAATAAGACTTAAGGGTTAATTAAGTCTAGTTAGGGTTAGACATAATTAGGATTTAAAGGTCATTTAAGCCTAATGTGAGGAAGGCTTAAGGTTTAATTAGATCGAATTAGGGGTAGACATAATTATGGCATAAAGGTTAGTTAAGCCTAATAAAAGTAAGGCTTAAGGTTTAATTAAGTCTAATTAGGGTTAGGTTTAATTAGGTTTAAGGTTATTTAAGCCTAATGTAAGTAAGGCTTAAGGGTTAATTAAGTCTAATTAGGGTTAGACTTAATTAAGGTTTAAGGTTTACTTAAGCCCAATGTAAGTAAGGCTTAAGAGTTAATTAGGTTTAATTAAGGTTAGACCTAATTAGGGTCTAGGTTTACTTAAGCCTATTGTAATTAAGGCTTAAGAAGGTTAATTAAGTCTGATTGGGGTGAGACCTAATTATGGTTTAATGTTTACTTAAGCCTAATGTATGTAAGGCTTAAGAGTTGATTAGGTCTAATTAAGGTTAGACCTAATTGGTTTAGGTTTACTTAAGCCTAAAGTAAGGCTTAAGAAGGTTAATTAGGTATAGTTGGGGTTAGAGCTAACTATGGTTTAAGGTCTACTTAAGTCTAATTGGNAAGGTTTAAGCTTTACTTAAGCCCAATGTAAGTAAGGCTTAAGAGTTAATTAGGTTTAATTAAGGTTAAACCTAATTAGGGTTTAGGTTTACTTAAGCCTATCGTAAGTAAGGCTTAAGAAGGTTAATTAAGTGTGATTGGGGTGAGACCTAATTATGGTTTAAGGTTTACTTAAGCCTAATGTATGTAAGGCTTAAGAGTTGATTAGGTCTAATTAAGGTTAGACCTAATTGGTTTAGGTTTACTTAAGCCTAAAGTAAGGCTTAAGAAGGTTAATTAGGTATAGTTGGGGTTAGACCTAATTATGGTTTAAGGTCTACTTAAGCCTCATATAAGTAAAAGGCTTAAGAGTTAATTAGGTCTAATTAAGGTTAGACCTAATTAAGATTTTGGTTTACTTAAGCCTAATGTAAGTAAGGCTTAAGAATGTTAATTAAGCCTAATTGGGGTTCGACCTATTTTTGGTTTAAGCTTTGCTTAAGCTTAACTTTAGTTAGATTTAGGGTTTTGAACTTGATTTAGGTTCAATTTGAATTGAACCTAAGGATTTTGGTTTTGACTAAGTTCATTTGGGTTAAAGTTGTGTTCATTTGTGTTGAACCCGAGGGTTTAGTATTTGACTTGGGTTCATTTAGGCTGAACCCAAGGGGTTAGGTTGGCTTGGGTTCATTTGGGTTGAACCCAAGGGTTTTAGATTTGATTCGGGTTCATTTAGGTTGAACCCAAGGTTTTAGTGTTTGACTTGGGTTCATTTGGGTTGAACCCAAAGGTTTAGGGTGTGACTATACCTAATCTTGATTAAGTCTTAGGGTTTAATTTAGGTTTAATATGAGCTAAACCTAAAGATTAGGATTAGGTTGATCCTAATAATCATTTAAGGTAAATGATCAAGCTTATGGAAATATTAGGGGCCAAAAGGTGAATTTTAAAATTTACANGTGTTCATTTGTGTTGAACCCGAGGGTTTAGTATTTGACTTGGGTTCATTTAGGCTGAACCCAAGGGGTTAGTTTGGCTTGGGTTCATTTAGGTTGAACCCAAGGGTTTTAGATTTATTTCGGGTTCATTTAGGTTGAACCCAAGGTTTTAGTGTTTGACTTGGGTTCATTTGGGTTGAACCCAAAGGATTAGGGTGTGACTATACCTAATCTTGATTAAGTCTTAGGGTTTAATTTAGGTTTAATATGAGCTAAACCAAAAGATTAGGATTAGGTTGATCCTAATAATCATTTAAGGTAAATGATTAAGCTTATGGAAATATTAGGGGCCAAAAGGTGAATTTTAAAATTTACATTTATTTATCATATCAAATTTTTCAAAGGCTAGAAATTGTCATTTTAGAGCTTAATTTCATTACCCTAAATTTTCTAACCAATTTCCAATTTAATTTTCAATTTTCTAAATTTTTTATAATTATTTTTTAAAATAATTATAAAATTTGGTGAAAATTGGTGGATTTGACTTTGTGGANATTGTCATTTTAGAGCTTAATTTCATTACCCTAAATTTTCTAACCAATTTCCAATTTAATTTTCAATTTTCTGAATTTTTTATAATAATTTTTTAAAATAATTATAAAATTTGGTGTAAATTGGTGGATTTGACTTTGTGGATTTTTTTGTAGCGTTAGAAAAATCAAGAAATGTTCTTAAGAATGAAAGGATTAATCCTTGAAAATTTTGTGATTTTTGGATTTATATTTATTTTTTAATAATTAAATTACTCCAAAGAGTAATTAATTAATTAAAAATTAAAAATAACTTTTTAATTCCCATTTTCCTTTTTACAATTTTCTTCTTGTTCTCCAGAATCCAAGGGTAATTTTGATTCATTTTAATGATTTTTCTTCAAAAATTTATGATTTTTTTTTTTAAATTTATGATTTTTTCTTAAAAATTTATGATTTTTTAAGGATTTTTGGAATTTTTTGGATTTAATTAAATAGAAAAATCAAAATTTTCTATTTATCCCATACAACACGAACTCATATCTCTGATGATCGAAGAGAGGCGTGGCAACAAACGATTGGAGAGCTTTCCACGCAGGCAGCTATGTGGCTCATGGTTTCATCCATTTCATATGGATAGTTCCGCGGTTTGACTAGAACATGGCCGTCCATTTCCAAGGTGTGGAAATGGACGACGTCGTTTCATCATCCCCACAAGATGATGGACCGAGAACTGTTCATGATCTAGGGGTAATTTTTTGATTTTCCACTAAATTATATAATCTTTGTTCCTAACGCTTCATTAAGGCTAGGAGAATAAATCTATATGATGGATCAAGAGTGGTATAAACATTTTCTTCATAAAGGACCAAACTCTAGCAAGAAATTAGGGTTAGAGGCCAATACTTTGGTCCATGACGTGTAGCCTCGTTTGAAAATGTTGTGAAGCTTCACCGTGATTTCAGAGAGCTCTCCTTGGATCCAATTTGAGTTGAAATCGAGCCTAGGTATGTCCTTTATGGAATGGTGACTCGATTTGACCTTGGGATAGGTTAGAGCTTGTGGGTTGGCTCAATTTTAATTGGGGAAGTGTCGTAACGGTATGGTGAAGCTTTTGGAGTGCTTAGGTTGAGGTTTCCCAGAGTTTTATGTAAACCCAAAA
>JXCR01107641.1:29923-42508 GCA_002079205.1 Phalaenopsis hybrid cultivar | reverse complement strand
CGCATAATTTTACTAAATTAGATCTCTTTTTATGTGTGTGAAACATGTTAACATTGGAGAAAAAAATAAAAACTTTAGGAGCCAATGTGCTTAGCAGAACAAAGATTGAAGACATGATATGCTGTTTCATTTGATGTGGAGTTAATATTTATTTGTGAGTAGTATTAGAAAACAATTTTTTTTTTCTGGTTTAAAAAATGTGTTGATTATGGAGAATATAGATGATATAGATAACTTGTTGAGTTAAATTACACGGTGAAAATAAAAAAGTGTTTCCTTTTTTTTGTGTATTTTGTGATACAGAATATCACATGCTATGATTTATGGAGCTAATTTGTGTAGAAAATGTCAATAATTAAATTAAGTGATGGAAATGAGATATTATAATTTTTTTTTGGTAAAATTTTGGAGCATAGTTAGAGAAATCATTAAATTAATAGGTATTAGGGTTATAACCTATTGATGATAAGGTATTAGAATATTGACATGTGTAGCTTGGGCATGTAAAACAGAGTGGTAAAGATGTGACATGTATGATATAATTAGTTAGTATGGCGATGCTTTAATTGAAGTGAGAGACTAAACATTAATTGAAGGCTAGTGGTTGTCTGAAGGAACTGCACTAAACATAGTTGACTTTTTATGTGGCACTTTGTAGGATTAAAGGAAGAACAACGATTTACGTACCAAACCTCAAGTACTTGGATTTCGCTAATGTTGGTGATAGCAGCCATTGGTAAACTTTATTTACACATTTATTCATAGTTATGTGAAATACTCACATACGTGCATTTTTTAAAACAACTTGTACGAAAAATATTTTTAATCAAAATTTAACATTAGTACTTGATGCATTGTAGAATGCAGTAAAATACTTATGTATTTAAAGTACATCTAACTATTCAAAGTGAGCATTTTAGATCAAACATGGTACTTGGCATATGTTATCTAACTTGGATAGGCNGATCATGAATATTCTTGATAAACCTTAGAATCTTGTATACCATCTACGAATGTTCTTCATTTGGGCTATTCATGTGTTGACTCACAATACAGATAGAGTGTAATATTTTGTATAATATGGGACAAATAAATGAGTTTATATACCAATCTTCGGTATCTTCTTTTATCCACATACATACTCCTTTTTTATTAGACTTGTTGGGTTCTATTGAAGTATCAGCTTGTTGCATTTTACCATCCCTGTTTCCTTTAGTAGATCTATATGATGTATGTCTTCTGTCATATAACAATGCCTTTCTTTGACTTTGCTACCTCCATACCAAGAAAATATCTTAAGTTTCCTAGGTTATTTATTTCAAACTCAGCAACAAACACTTATTTTATTTTAAGAATTTTTCTTTCATCATCAACAATAAGAATCATATAATCCACATATACAACTAGTGCAATAATCTTATATCATTGAGTATGTTTTATGAACAATGTGTGATCAATCTGAGTCCATTGATAGGCTTATTGAGTTTGCATACTAGGTGTTTGCTAAAATCATTCTCAGGTCTTGTTGGTATCTCCATGTGCACCTCTTCCAGATTTCCATTCAGGAAAACTTTTTTTATGCAAAATAACTACAATCCCCATTTCTTATTAATTGCTACTAAAAGGAGAACTTTGATACTATGTTTTGTTACTACTGTGAATGTCTCTTGATAGTCAATCCCATAAGATTTGCGTGAAACCTTTTACAATAAGTTTGACTTTGAATCTCTCAATACTCTAATCAACTTTGTATTTGATGTTGAACAACCGCTTGCATCTAACCACTTTCTTTTTCTAAGAGAGTTTGGTAAAAATCCATTTGTCGATATGTTGTAGTACTTAAATCTCCTCATCCACTACGTTCCTCCATTCTAGATTTTCAAGAGTTTCATAAATGTATGTAAGAATCCGCATATTATCAAGGTTAGATATAAATGTTTTATAGGTCGAGAATATCTTATCATAAGTTATATACTTCTTAATTAGGTATCTAGTACAAATTTCCTTATCATCAATGCTATAAGAGGAAGGGGATAACTCATAAGTATTAGACTCATCTAAAATTTGAAGTAAATGTAGACTCGGTTTTTGGTTGGAGGAGTTTTGTCTGTGTAAGTTATCTTCAACCTGCTCAAGGTTTTTCTTTCTTCTAATACACACAAAATTTGTTATTGTGGATTTCACGTTGGGTTGGTTGGATATCTTCAATAGGAGAGTCTAGTAGAAGTGGAGTAAGAAGAGGGGTAGGTGGGTTGCCTTGTAGATGTAATCAAGTGCATTTTAAAATTGATGTTTGTTTTGCACTTTCGGAACATTAGATTTGGGATAATAGGATTATTTTTTTTAAAATATGACATTTTTGGTATATTTTTTTTTGGTAACAAGTGATAACACTTATACCCCTTTTCTTGAAGGCATACCCCAGTAAAATACACTTGATGGATTTTGGGTCAAACTTTATGCGGTTTAGTTGATTAATGTGGACAAAAGAGACAATTAAAGATTTTAGAGGTAGATTGGATGAGAAAACTCTAACACGAGGGGTATTTTTCCATCAAAATATGGAGAGGGGCTTTGAACTCAAGAACTCTGATTGACATTCTATTAATAAAATAGGCGGCTTCGAGTACAACATTTCCCCAAAAAAATTCTGCGAGTGAGAAAACATTATAGATCTAGATACCTCAATGAGATATTTATTTTTTCTTTAAACTATCTCATTTTTTTGTGGAGTCTCCACATAGGAACTCACATGGATATCATTCTTTACAAGGGCGAAAAATAGAGGTTAAGTATTCCTTCACTTTTTTTTTTGAGAATATAAATTTTGCATTGGTATCGAGTGTAAATCATGACATGGAAGGACTAAAAGATTTGTGCAGTTTCAAATTTCTCCTTCATGAAGACTACATACCATCTATCTGATCATCAATGAAGGATACAAACCATCTTTCTATCGATGGTTTTTAATTTTGAAGGTCCCCAGCTATCACTTTGGATGATAGCACAGAATGTGAGCGCTTGTACTGTGATTGAGGATATACATGAAGTTTAGCCAATTAGCAGGTTTCACATTGATAGAACTCTGGCTTTTTGTTAATAAAGAGACGAGGGAACAACTTTGCCATATAATGAAAATTGGGATGACTTCGGCAACAATGCTATAATGAAACATGACTTTCAATATACTCAGACGCAACAGACTTGTGATCGTTTGAAGAAGATAGTGGAGAAGACACTTGTTTGTTAAGAGAATAGTTCTCCTTAAGCAGATATAGATCTTGATGCAATTTTGCACTGTCAATCACTTTCCGCGAATCCAACACCCGAAATTCATAAGAGTTAGAAGAGAATCTAGTAGCACAGTTCATGTCACGAGTAAACTTGATAATTGAAAGTAAGTTTCAATCTAGTTGAGGAACATATAACATTGATCAAAGCTGAATATCTTAGGAGAATTTCACATTTCCTTTTCCAACAATCTTGAAGTGAGATCCATTGACAAATTTAATAAATTTGAGATTTATGATCTCTTGGTGGTGATGAGAGAATGAATGTCCCTAATAATGTGATCAGAAACACCTAAATCTATAATCCACGGTCTTCCATTGTTAATGAGATAGGAGGAAATGATAACTTGGTGCATCATCAAGCTGGTAGATTCTGGAGCAGAATTAAATATGTTTAGGGTTGGAAGAATTTCGAGCTATTGCAAGTTGCATGATTTTTAAATGCTTCTTGTCGTAGGAGTGGATTAATGCCTGAAAAACATGCAAGTTTTGCATGCTCGGAAAAGAGTTGGGTTGCTGACAAACTATAGGAAGGCTGGGAGGTGCGCCTGGAAGAATGCAGGGAGCTCTTAGAGAAGCCTACAAGGCTACTCCTGCGGGTACTCTGCCTGCATAGAGAGATCTGGCAGTGATGCGTGCAAGGAAAGCTGCAGGGATAAATTGAGGAAGGGCCTTCAAGGATAGAGAGGAGCAGCATGCAAGGATAGGGAGGTGTGTTGGCGGAAGAGGGCCTTCAACTTTCAGGGAGAGAATCAAAATTTGGGAACAAGTGATTTCAGCTGGCCTGCAAGCTGGCAGAGGAATTTTGGCTAGCCTAAGAAACAAGTACATGGATATTCTGACAAACAAGCCCGCGACATAGAGAATCCGATGGAGTCGAGCTTGCGGTAGGGAGCTTGCGGTAGGGAGCGAAGGATGAACATAACTGTTATATGGAATGTCAGAGGAGGTCTTGTAGGGCAGATGTTAGGATTTTGACGACTATTGGAGCTGGCTGCTACTTGCGACTGATTAAGTTGGAGACAACGAAGAGAGCACTAGCAGAAAAAGAAAAGACAGAAGACAGTGAAGGCGAAGCAGACAATTGCTTTTAGACGATGAAGTTGATTCCCTTCAAGCAATGCAGAAGAAGATGTTATCGCAGGAAGATGACGATGCCTTTTGAAGCAGTTCTAGACTAGGTCGACGCAGATGACTGAGACAGACAAAGAAGCAGACGATCGAAGCTGCTATATTGTTTGTGGTAGACGAAGAAATAGATGATGCGATATAGGATAGCAAATGCGAGATTCAAAAGAGCTGTCACACAGGCAAAACTTGCCCTAATCTATAGCTGATGTCGTTTGAAGGGAAGGAAGCATACAATCACCCTCTTCAATGTCTTATACAAAGGAGATGAAGATTTGTTCGAATCGAGAGAGCTAGGGTTCGATTAGTAAACAATGCTCGAATTGGGCTCTGATACCATGTAGAAAACCAAAATTTGGGAAAAAAATTACTTCATTTCATTATTCACATGTAGGGTACATATATAGGGAAACCCATCCCTCCTAATTTTCAAACTTGCCAAATATATCTAACCAAAATTATGAAAGGAAATAATTCTCAAATAACAAATAAATAAACATAAATAAAAAAGGAATAAACACACAAATCAAGTGCTTTTCAAATTAATCTTCAATTAAATTTCCCGTAAAGTTTTAGATAGTCCGCTGGTTCATCCTTTGAAACACCACTTGAAGCTTCTCATATTTCCACAATTATCTTCATTGTTAGCCTCATCTCAACTATTTGGGATGCACATTATGAATCATTATTTTCCATTTGTTTATATTAACTATTGCTTTAGGCGTTCATATCTATTCTCTGTAAATTATTTTGTATAATTTATATGCATTTTTAGCTCAATCTCCCCTAGTCTTCTAATTATAACAATTTTACAAATTGTTTAATAAGCACATTTTCTACATTTTGTTATACATATACAAATCATCTAAATATATTTTTAATAACTGAAATCAAATAAATACCATTCCAACCATTTGGTTACTATAATTATTCTCTAATATATTCTCCTTTTCTTGTCAATTGAACTTAATTTTTTTAATTTTGTCACATTTAACTTGAATTTCAATGATTTTTTATTACCCAATATATGGATTCATACGATGATGTTGACATAATTGTTGTTTTATAAAAATTACCTTTAATTGTTTGTTATATCCTCTTATTTTAGAAAAATCTTGATGTACTTCTCATTTTCATCATAACCAACATTAATTTTAGAAATCGTGTGCTTATTTTTATCTCCATTCTTCTGTTTACAAGAACCAAACTACTAAACCTATTACACTAATGAATGACCTAATCATAAGGGTTGAATGAAAATCATAAACACTTATCCATTTTTTTTACATATTATATACATAATCTTTGTTTTACACTTTCCAATGCCTTTATTTTCCCTTTTATCCACTATTTAAATTTCACTCACTTCAACAATTGTAGCATTAATTAGAACTATATTATAAAGAAAAGCATGTGCTAAGACATCTCTCCTTGAGTATCCTTATAATGTTCAAAGACGATAGGAAAGAATAAATCTAATGCCGGCTTTTGGAAAAGTTATTGTGCGAAAACCGCAAATTTTGTGTGTGGTGTCCGATCTGGACTGTCAAAAATTTAGAGTGGGCTCTACTCTAAAAATTAAAAAAAACAAAAAAAAAATATTTCAGTGGTCCAAATTGGACACCACACGCAAATTTGTCTGCAGTGTCCGTACTTAATAAGCGCTCCGGCTTTTGATGTAAATAAATAATAAATGTGAACTTCATAATCATTAGTGCTAGTCCGTGCACTATCATATATTTCTTTTATAATGCCAAGAGATCATTAACATTCTTTTTTGCCTTAAATCATTCCAAATCTATTCTTGGGTACTTGTTTGTCATAAATCCAATGTCTGTTTTTGGAAAAATTATTGTGTGCGGACACCGCAAATTTTGCGTGTTGTGTCCAATCTAGACCGAAAAAAAATTAGAGTGGGCTCCACTCTAAAAAAAAAAATGTATTTCAATGGTCCAGATCGGACACCACATCCAAATTTGCATGCAGTGTCAGTACGCAATAAACGCTCTGATTTTTTTTGCAAATAAATAATAAATGTGAAGTTCATAATCATTAGTACTAATCTGTGCACTATCATATATTTCTTTTATTATGTCAAGAGATTCTTGACAGTTTTTTTGGCCTTAAAGCATTCCAAATATATTCTTGGGTACTTGTTTGTCTTATTGAATTAATAAAAATCATATGACGAGGCTTTCTTTGTTCTTTAAACTTCTTCATTAATTGTCTTAACACAAAGTATTTCTAACATAGTAAATATTCCTAACATTAAATCAAATTTGCTCCTTGAAATTGATGCAATTTTTGTTATACTTATGTTTCACTTTATTCAATAGCTTCATTGTATGTCTAATTTTTCTGAATTCTCTATAGTTAGCACACTTATGCATATCAACTTTGTTCTTTAATATTGGCACCAAAAATGTTTCTCTCAAATCATTAAAAATCCTTCTAGTTTTCAAAATTTTATTGAATAATTTTTTTTGAAAACCCTTATCTTTGTTCATTAGAGCTGACTCCTTTTTTTTTTCCTTTTATTACTCCATAGTATATTTCACTATATTGATCATTATGTTCTTGCAAAATTGTTTAATTTTTAAAGCTGTAATAATGTCATTTGTTAATATAATATTTTCTTGTTTTCTTGATGTCACCCTCTCTTTGATGTGGATTTTGTTATTTTTACTGTTAAGACATATAAATCCCCAATCTTTATTTTAGCTTTATATATATATATATATATATATTGGTCCAAACCTATTATATGAATTAATCAAAAGTTGTAATTTATGTTTTTTCAAAGCCTTCTTTGCAAGATTAATAAAAATTAGGATTGTTTGTGTCGTGGATCTTAATTGTAACTTTAATGGTTTAGCCATTCTAAATAATTGCGCTAGGTGTTCAGGTTAATTATTGTATGATTGTGTAATTGTTATGGCATGTCTTGTTTGTTACTTGACTAAGGTCACATGAATGCGGACCTGGCATCAGCACAATTGTTGGAATTTAAATTACTTTTCTCGGCCAATTAATCTTAGAAGTGCTAATGGTATCAGCACAATTGTATGGTTTGTTGGTGCCCTAATTGAGATTCATATTTACTTTTTTTTTCTTTGGGCTTCCATAACTTAATGACATCCACTATAAAAGAAAGAGTAATGGCAAGCAAGAAATGTGATGTTTTAAGTGCTCACTTGAAAGGCTACCATAGGAGGCCCTTCGGCTAGGAAAACATGCTCCTATTTTTTCGCACACATCTAATTTGAGTTATAGTATTAAGTCATCCTAGCTGGCACTTTGCATTAAGGTGGCAAGTAGCGAGGCAAGCAACTTTCATTGATTGTAGAGATTTGTGCTAATACTTCTACGTTAGATGATGAATTAAGTTTTCATGATAGTTTGATATGGGGTGATTCGGATCAATGACTCAAGGGGAAGAATGCCTGCTATTTGATAACCTGGACTATATGTAGGTGCAAGGGCATCGAGTTTTGAAATAGTGGTAAGTTTTGATTGTAAATAAGACAATTATGAGGAGGTAGAAATGGGTTCAAACCTAGAATAAAAAGAGATCATGAGTGCTAACATAGATGGAATAGATAATATAGAAAAATTAATTATTCCAATACTACGCATGGTACAAATAATAATAGTTTATCACACATGTTTAAAAGGTAAAGTTCTAAAATAGTCCTTCCGAGTATTTATATGGTGTCATTTTAGTCCTCGAGTCTATGAAGCGTCTAATTGGTATTATGAATTTTTTTATTGGGGCCCTAAAATAATCATCTTTCTAAAGAGCTGGGATTTTTTTTATCCAAGATTGAACAGTCTGGGGAGTAAATTGACTCTTTTATAGACTGGAGATTAAAATGACTCTTTGCAAAAAGTTTGGGAACCATTTTGACACTTCTTTCCTTATTAAAATAGTGTCCTTATGAAAATTTTGAACATAGAATATAATAGAATTTGGTTATTTATATTTTACCCGCTTATTATAATGTACTGATTATCTTTTCATATAGATCATTTACATACATTACCCCAATTCCTATGCTTTTACATATCTAACCCCTAAACTTTATTTTTTACATTTTTACTACCCAAATCTTTCATATCACCTAAAAAATATCACAAATTTAATTTTTAATGAGCGGAAGACATTTTCATGCATAGGTAAGGTGGCATGTATGTTAAAAATTGTAAGTTAAANAATATCTTTCCATAGATTATTTATGAAAGCGTAGCATTACTTGTTCCTATATATTGCTGCACAGGTAAGAAAACTATGCAAGTTATTTCAAAGTGCAACAGGCAGGGAAGCTGTCATGCCAAGCTCCAGAGCAAGGGAACCAAAACGCAGGCATGTGAGGAGAGAAATTTACCCTTCCCCACCTCCTCTAACTCGTCATTATCCATCTCCGCCTCCCCGACGACGCTATCCATCTCCGCCTCCCCGATCACGCTATCCATCTCCGCCTCCCCGAGCTTTACCGCCAGTTCCACTGCCTCCATCCTACACCTATGAACGACCTGGTGATGACTACTATTACAGGAGTGACCATCGTAGGGTTTTGGATTTAGAAATGAGGCCGAGGAATCTTCCTATAGACTATTCCTATAACCTGTACAGGGAACCTGTTTTATACCGTGAACCAGCATATCCGCCGAGCTTGCCTGTTGCATACGCTGCTAGACCTCGTGAACCACGTTCGCCGCCTAGGTATCTTTACTGAGAAAGGTTGGTGGCTTGCCTGGATATGTGAGGGAGTGACTGATTCTCATTACGCATAGCATTTGTAGGGTGTCATAACATTTGTAGGGTGCCTGAGAACTACCTGTCTTTGCTTACTTTTCAGGACTTATTCTACTTTGTTTTGCTGAAAGATTGACTCTGATCATTTTAGTATTTCAGATTTCTCTTTTGCTGGTTATGAGCGCAGGTGGGGAATGTTTTTTGTTTTGTTGAAAGATTCAACTCTGATCATTTTTGTATTTCAGATTCTCTTTTGTTGTTTAAGAGCGCAGGTGGGGAATGTTTTATATATATATTTGCTGATTAAAGTATGCATGGTATTGGTGTGGCTGTGCTATTATATTATGCACTAGATAATAGATGCTGCTTTCCTACTGTTGTTTCCTGTAACTAACTTTACGATTGAAGANCTGATCATTTTTGTATTTCAGATTCTCTTTTGTTGTTTAAGAGCGCAGGTGGGGAATGTTTTATATATATATTTGCTGATTAAAGTATGCATGGTATTGGTGTGGCTGTGCTATTATATTATGCACTAGATAATAGATGCCGCTTTCCTACTGTTGTTTCCTGTAACTAACTTTACTATTGAAGGCAGGATTTATATGGGGTTTTTGTTGGTAAAGATTGGTTTGACTTTGCTTAGCATCTTTTTAATTTTATTATTATCGTTTTCATTTTTCTATTGGGAACTTTAGATATGTATAAAATAATTCTCATGTATTTACATATCCCTTTTTTTCCCCCACTATATGGCACCTTTTTATATGGGAAAATGTTGAGAAAATTAGGGCGAAANTCATTTTTCTATTGGGAACTTTAGATATGTATAAAATAATTCTCATGTATTTACATATCCCTTTTTTTCCCCACTATATGGCACCTTTTTATATGGGAAAATGTTGAGAAAATTAGGGCGAAGAAAAGTAGTAATCGACACAAATCTAGAAGAACATAAAGATTTAACAAGGTTCGGCAAAGATGCCTACGTTCTCGGGAGTAGAGCGGCGAGTTTCTTTCAATATTCAGAAAAGAGGTTACAGAATAGAAGATATCTCCTGGGGTTACTAACATGCCTATTTATAACCCCAGGAGTAGACCCTAGGCACAATATGTAATTACAATATTACCCCTGTACCAAACCGCATTGCTTTGCCCCTGCACCCGAACACATAACTTCCTAATTTAGACAGATTCTTCCGCTCAGCTCTGCTCCGCTTCGATCCAGCGCTTGTNAAAAAAAGTAGTAATCGACACAAATCTAGAAGAACATAAAGATTTAACAAGGTTCGGCAAAGATGCCTACGTCCTCGGGAGTAGAGCGGCGAGTTCTTTTCAATATTCAGAAAAGAGGTTACAGAATAGAAGATACCTCCTGGGGTTACTAACATGCCTATTTATAATCCCAGGAGTAGACCCTAGGCACAATATGTAATTACAATATTACCCCTGTACCAAACCGCATTGCTTTGCCCCTGCACCCCCAACACATGACTTCCTAATTTAGACAGATTCTTCCGCTCCGCTCTGCTCCGCTTTGATCCAGCGCCTGTCCCTATATGGTATATGAGCCATATCATAACAAATCTCCACCTTGGCGAATATTTAGCCCCTTAGGAGAAAAAAATCTGGGAGTTACATCTGCACCACTGTGGGTTAGGCCACCATGTTTCTCTAGCAACTGCAAACATTCAACAAGTGCAAGCAATGCAAGAACTTGTTGATAGTAACTGGCTTGGTCAACATATCAATTGCATTCTCATCAATATGAACCTTTTGCAACAGTAAGCTATCAACTCTCTGATCTTATGATACCTGACATCAATGTGCTTGGTTCTCGCATGGTACACCTGATTCTTAGCCAGATAAATTGCACTCTGACTGTCACAATGCAACTGAACTCCACCTTGCTTAACGCCCAGTTCCTTTACTAGCCCAGCAAGCCATAAGGCTTCTCTAGCAGCTTCAGCTACTGCCATGTACTCAGCTTCAATTGNGCCCAGCAAGCCATAAGGCTTCTCTAGCAGCTTCAGCTACTGCCATGTACTCAGCTTCAATTGTAGATAATGCCACAATAGATAGAATTGTTGATTTCCAACATATAGGTCATCCATCAAGAGTAAACACATACTCAGTTGTAGACCTGCCATCCAAATCACCTGCATAGTCTGAATCAACGTACCCCACAACTGAATGATCATTCTTCTGACTGCCAAAAATAATTTCATGTCCTACAATACCCTTCAGATACTTAAAAATCCATTTGACTANGTAGATAATGTCACAATAGATTGAATTGTTGATTTCCAACATATAGGTCATCCACCAAGAGTAAACACATACTCAGTTGTAGACCTGCCATCTAAATCACATGCATAGTCTGAATCAACTTACCCCACAACTGAATGATCATTCTTTTGACTGTCAAAAATAATTTCATGTCCTACAATACCCTTCAGATACTTAAAAATCCATTTGACTGCTTCCCAATGTCGCCTTCCAGGTTTAGTCATGTATTTACAGACTTGACTAACAACATGAGCCAAATCAGAACGAGTACATACCATAACATACATCAAGCAGCCAACTGCACTGACATAAGGAACCTTAGCCATGTCTTCTATTTTTGTATCTGTCTTAGGACACTGTTCTGAAGAAAGCTTAAAATAATTTGCCAAAGGAGTGCTCACAGGCTTTGCATTGCTCATCTCAAACATTTCCAACACTTTCTCAACATAGCCTCGTTGAGATAAACATAATAGTCTTGAGCCTCTGTCTCAGTATATCATCAACATACGGTAACATAAAAATAATAGAATCATCATCAAGGCCTTTAACATAAACACAACAGTCATACTCATATAACTTGTAGCCAATCTGCATCATGTAGGAGTCAAACCGCTTGTACCATTGTCTTGGAGACTGTTTCAACCCATAAAACGATTTCTTTAACCTACAAATCAGATGCACCTGTCCAGGTTGANGTCTTGAGCCTCTGTCTCAGTATATCATCAACATACGGTAACATAAAAATAATAGAATCATCATCAAGGCCTTTAACATAAACACAACAGTCATACTCATATAGCTTGTAGCCAATCTGCATCATGTAGGAGTCAAACCGCTTGTACCATTGTCTTGGAGACTGTTTCAACTCATAAAACGATTTCTTTAACCTGCAAATCAGATGCACTGAGTGAACCCTTCTGGCTGCTCCATATAAATCTGCTCATCCAAATCGCCATGCAAGAAAGCAGTTTTAACGTCCATCTCCTCCAACTGCAAATCCCAAATAGCTACTAATGCAAACACTGCCCTGATTGAAGTATGTCTAACCACATGAGAAAATATTTCATCATAATCTATCCCCTTCTGCTGTGAAAATTCCTTTGCAACCAGTCGAGCCTTGAA
>JXCR01107641.1:14882-28071 GCA_002079205.1 Phalaenopsis hybrid cultivar | reverse complement strand
ATCATCGCTCGATCTTCATCCTCAATACTCACATCAAGTCGTGATAAATCAATGATTATTTGATTTAAGTCATTCACGTGCTGCGCCAGATCAGAACCTTTCTGCATCTTCAGCCCATACAACTTTTGCTTCAGATACAGATTTAGCCATAAATTGAGTTTCCAATTTCTTCCAAACTTCTCCTGGAGATTTCAGGTTCATCACGTGATACATAACCTCGTCTGCCAGACATAGTCGTATCGTCGATGCCGTTCGCTGTTGCAATTCTTCCCAATCTTCATCCTCCATGACATCTGGTTTTGTTGCCCGTAGAGCTTTCAAGATTCCATGTTGAGCCAACAGATCTTTCACCCTGGTTTGCCACAATTCGAAGTTACCAGTTCCGTCGAACTTCACCACCTCGAATTTCACACCAGAAATTGTCATCTGAAAATTATTCCTGCAACAAAACTTTCTGCAAAAAAAGAACTCTGCAAAAATCCTTGCTCAGAACCCTTTTTTTTTTGANCTCCTGGAGATTTCAGGTTCATCACGTGATACATAACCTCGTCTGCCAGACATAGTCGTATCGTCGATGCCGCTCGCTGTTGCAATTCTTCCCAATCTTCATCCTCCATGACATCTGGTTTTGTTGCCCGTAGAGCTTTCAAGATTCCATGTTGAGCCAACAGATCTTTCACCCTGGTTTGCCACAATCCGAAGTTACCAGTTCCGTCGAACTTCACCACCTCGAATTTCGCACCAGAAATTGTCATCTGAAAATTATTCCTGCAACAAAACTTTCTACAAAAAAAGAACTCTGCAAAAATCCTTGCTCAGAACCCTTTTTTTTTTTGAAAAAAAAAGGAAAAAAAATTGAAATCTTCGAACAAAGCAAAAAATTTCCTCATCGCCTCCAAGAAAAGGAATAATTATTTCCTTTATTTCTTTTCCTTATCCAGCAAAAGAAAATCTTAATTAAATTTACTTTATAAAAAGCTTTCANTTGAAAAAAAAAGGAAAAAAAATTGAAATCTTCGAACAAAGCAAAAAATTTCCTCATCGCCTCCAAGAAAAGAAATAATTATTTCCTTTCCTTATCCAGCAAAAGAAAATCTTAATTAAATTTACTTTATAAAAAACTTTCCTTTGCTCAAGATTTTCTCTTAGAATCGGATCATTGATCCTCCCGCCTGGAGAAAAGGAATGCCTCTTCCCTTCTCTGTTTCTCTAAACAAAGCCAAAGAATATCTCAGGAATATTCTTTTTGATTCCTTGATTCCTCCTCTTCGCAGCTCGCAGGATCGCTCCTTCCTTTTTCCATCACAGATCTTCAGCGCACCTTCCTTTTCCTTCGCAGATCTCCAGCGCGAACCTTCCTANCAGGAATATTCTTTTTGATTCCTTGATTCCTCCTCTTCGCAGCTCGCAGGATCGCTCCTTCCTTTTTCCATCGCAGATCTTCAGCGCGCCTTCCTTTTCCTTCGCAGATCTCCAATGCGAACCTTCCTTTTTCGCACGCCGAAGCTTCCTCTGCGAACAACCTTCCTCGGGAACAAATCGCAGCATCCGCGAGCTGCCGAACAGCAGCCACCGTCCGCTAATCCCGGGTCACGATCCTCCTCCAAATCGTCTGAATCTTCTGCTTCAAGCCCGCGATCTGCAACTTCTGCGCCAAACACCGCCAACGCCGAAGCATTCGCTGAGTCTCCTCTGCGGAAATCGCCAAACTTCCCCTTCGCGAACTACTCCTGCCGCCGCGATTAGCCTTTCCAAGGCTTGCTCTTCCTACGCCGAACCACCGAGATCCTTGCGCCGAGATCGCTCTTCTGCCGTAGCCGAAAAATCCTCAGCCAAAACCTTCGCCGCCAAAAAAATTTCTTCTGCACCCTCGAACCAGACTCTGATACCACTTGTTGAGAAAATTAGGGCGATGAAAAACAGTAACCGACACAAATTCAGAAGAACACACAGATTTAATGAGGTTCGACAAAGATGCCTACGTCCTCTGGAGCAGAGCGGCGAGTTCCTTTCAATATTCAGAAAAGAGGTTACAGAATAGAGGATACCTCCTGGGGTTATTAACAGACCTATTTATAACCCCAAGAGTAGACCCTAGGCACAATATGTAATTACAACATTACCCCTGTACCAAACCGTGGGGCTTTGCCCCTGCACCCTACGCGTCCTATGAAGTTTTGTAGGACTTTAAAAACACCTCCCGACGATTATTATGGATCAAAATCCCGCCAAAGTCCGTAAAAAGTTGCAAAAATCGTCCAACTACTCTCGACACCGCCGGTGCTCCCGATGGGCGTTGTTGGCGCTGAGATCCACTTTCTTGAGCGCCGTCGGCGCCCATTCTGGCGCTGTTGGCGTCAGTCGCCAAATTTTTGCGATTTTCATTTTTTGTTCAATTAAATTCAAACTTTTCTTCCAATACCAATATTTGACTTAGTTTATAATAAATGCAATTGTGTAGGATTATTATGTAATAATATATAAGACACTTAACAAACTAAATAGTGTTACATAGACATATAAGTATGGGTTGCCTCCCAAAGAGCACTTGGTTTAACGTCGTCAGCCTGACATACTATTTGTTTAGTTGGGTTGATTTAACCTTAAAACTTCTTTAAATTGATGTATGTTCCCTTCATAATAGTGTTTCAAACGATGCCCATTAACTTTAAATATCTTTCCAGTGTGTGGTTCTTTAATTACAATAGTTCCATAATGATATATATTAATTACCTTAAATGGCCCCAACTATCTGCATTTCAATTTTCGTGGAAATAATCTAAATCTTGTATTATATAATAGAACTTCTTGTCCAGGTTCAAATTTCTTCTTAATGNGATCTTTAATTACAATAGTTCCATAATGATATATATTAATTACCTTAAATGGCCCCAACTATCTGCATTTCAGTTTTCTTGGAAATAATCTAAATCTTGTATTATATAATAGAACTTCTTGTTCATGTTCAAATTTCTTCTTAATAATCTTTCTATCATGTCATATTTTCATTTTCTCTTTATAGATTTTTGCATTATCATATGCTTCCTTTCCNACTTATAGGAAGTCCTGCATTCAGTCTCAAGCACCTTGCCCTTTCAGTTAAGGATCTATTCATCCTTTCTGCAACACAATTCTGCTGTGGTGTCTTCCGTACTGAAAAATGCTTTTGAATCCCATGCTCCTCACAGTACTTCTAAAACTGCGAATCTGTGTACTCTGTGCCATTATCGGACCGCAAATACTTGATCTTTCTGTAATTTTGGTTCTCCACCTCAGCTTTCCACAGTTTGAATTTAGAGAAGACTCAGATTTCTGCTTCAAGAAATACACTCAAACTTTCCTAGAGAAATCATCAATAAAGGTAACGAAAATACTGAGATCCTCCCAATGACAACTCCCTAGTAGGGCCCCATACATCAGAATGCACATAATTAAGAATTCATTCAGTTTTATACTTTCCAGTCATAAAACTAACTCTAGTCTGTTTTCCAAGAATACAAAACTTACAAAGATCGAGCTTGCAGCTTTAAACTCCAGGCAACAGATTTCTTCTATACAATTCTGTCATCCCACGTTCACTGAGATGACCCAGAAGCATATGTCATAGCTTTGTGCTATCATTATCTGACTCAACAGAGTGAACTCCACCTACAACTGTACTTCTTAACAGTCTGTAAATATTACCTGCAGTTAACTTTCCTTTCATCACCATCAATGCACCCTTAACAATTCAGATGGTTTCGATATCCTCATCAGCCTTATGAATAAAACCATTTCTGTTTATACTGCCCAAAGAAATTAGATTTTTCTTCAGATCTGGAATATGTTTGACATCATATAACGTTCTAACAGTGGCATCATACATCTGAATTCTGACTTCTCCAATACCAATTATATTGCAGNCCTATTCATCCTTTCTGCCACACCATTCTGCTGTGGTGTCTTCCGCACTGAAAAATGCCTTTGAATCCCATGTTCCTCACAAAACTTCTGAAACTGTGAATATGTGTACTCTATGCCATTATCGGACCTCAATTATTTGATCTTTCTACCAGTTTGGTTCTCCACCTCAGCTTTCTACAGCTTGAATTTAGAGAAGACTTCAGATTTCTGCTTTAAGAAATACACCCAAACTTTCCTGGAAAATTTAGAGAAGACTTCAGATTTCTGCTTCAAGAAATACACCCAAACTTTCCTGGAGAAATCCTCAATAAAGGTAACANTAGGAAGTCCTGCATTCAGTCTCAAGCACCTTGCCCTTTCAGTTAAGGATCTATTCATCCTTTCTGCCACACAATTCTGCTGTGGTGTCTTCCGTACTGAAAAATGCTTTTGAATCTCATGCTCCTCACAGTACTTCTAAAACTGCGAATCTGTGTACTCTGTGTCATTATCGGACCGCAAATACTTGATCTTTCTGTAATTTTGGTTCTCCACCTCAGCTTTCCACAGCTTGAATTTAGAGAAGACTCAGATTTCTGTTTCAAGAAATACACTCAAACTTTCCTAGAGAAATCATCAATAAAGGTAACGAAAATACTGAAATCCTCCCAATGACAACTCCCTAGTAGGGCCCCATACATCACAATGAACATAATTAAGAATTCATTCAGTTTTATACTTTCCAGTCATAAAACTAACTCTAGTCTGTTTTCCAAGAATACAAAACTTACAAAGATCGAGCTTGCAGCTTTTAACTCCAGACAACAGATTTCCTCTATACAATTCTGTCATCCCACGTTAACTGAGATGACCCAGAAGCATATGTCATAGCTTTGTGCTATCATTATCTGACTCAACAGAGTGAACTCCACCTACAACTGTACTTCTTAACAGTCTGTAAATATTACCTGCAGTTAACTTTCCTTTCATCACCATCAGTGCACCCTTAACAATTCAGATGGTTTCGATATCCTCATCAGCCTTATGAATAAAACCATTTTCATTTATACTGCTCAAAGAAATTAGATTTTTCTTCAGATCTGGAATATGTTTGATCATATAACGTTCTAACAGTGTCATCATACATCTGAATTCTGACTTCTCCAGTACCAATTATATTGCAANACTACTCCTGCCGCCGCGATTAGCCTTTCCAAAGCTTGCTCTTCCTACGCCGAACCACCGAGATCCTTGCGCCGAGATCGCTTTTCTGCCGTAGCCGAAAAATCCTCAGCCAAAACCTTCGCCGCCAAAAAAAATTTCTTCTGCACCCTCGAACCAGACTCTGATACCACTTGTTGAGAAAATTAGGGTGATGAAAAACAGTAATCGACACAAATTCAGAAGAACACACAGATTTAATGAGGTTCGACAAAGATACCTACGTCCTCTAGAGCAGAGCGGCGAGTTCCTTTCAATATTCAGAAAAGAGGTTACAGAATAGAGGATACCTCCTGGGGTTATTAACAGACCTATTTATAACCCCAAGAGTAGACCCTAGGCACAATATGTAATTACAACATTACCCCTGTACCAAANTGGAAATAATCTAAATCTTGTATTATATAATAGAACTTCTTGTTCATGTTCAAATTTCTTCTTAATGATCTTTCTATCATGTCATATTTTCATTTTCTCTTTATAGATTTTTGCATTATCATATGCTTCCTTTCCAATCTCCGCAAGTTCATTGAGTTGCAATAATCTTTTCTCACCAGCATCTTTTAGATTAAAATTAAATTCCTTAATAGCCCGAAATGCTTTATGCTCTAGTTGTATAGGTAAGTGGCATGTTTTTTCAAATATCTATCCATATGGGGACATTCCTATAGGAGTCTTATAAGCTGTTCTATATGCCCATATTATTGTGTCAAGTCTAGCAGACCAATCCAATTTATAAGAATTTACAGCATTTTCTAAAATGTGTTTAATTTCATGATTTGATATCTCTGCTAGACCACTAGTCTGAGGATGATAAGGAGTAGAAAATCTATGTATAATATCATATTTATTAATTAATTTTTTGATTCTCTTATTCCTGAAATGAGATCCTCCATTAGAAATAATCAATCTCGGCATTTCATATCTTGTAAAAATATTTTTAATCAAAAATTTAGAAATACTGCGAGCTTCACATCTAGGTACAACAATAGCTTCAATCCATTTGGACATATAATCAATAGCAAGTAATATGTATATGTTTCCAAATGAAGGCATAAATGGCCCCATAAAATCTATTCCCCACACAAAAAATTTCAACTTCCAATGTGTAATTTAGAANATATAATCAATAGCAAGTAATATGTATATGTTTCCAAATGAAGGCATAAATGGCCCCATAAAATCTATTCCCTACACATAAAAAATTTCAACTTCCAATGTGTAATTTAGAGGCATTTCATTTCTTCTATAAATATTTCCTACACATTGACATCTAACACATGTTTTAATATATTCATTAACATCATTAAAAATAGTAGACAAATAAAATAATTTTATATGCAGTTCAATTTGTTCTAAAATGTCCTCCAAATTTAGAATCATGACATCTTTCAATTATCTGTTGAGTTTCTTCATAAGGCACACATCTTCCAATAATTATATCTTTACATTATTTATATAAATATGTGTCATCCCAAAAATAGTCTTTTGAATCATATATAAACTTCTTTCATTGTGTATTTTTTTATATCTGGTTGTAGAATATCACTTACAATATAATTCACTATATCAGCATACCACGGTACATCCATTTCATCAATACTATATAATTGTTTATCAAGNACATTATTTATATAAATATGTGTCATCCCAAAAATAGTCTTTTGAATCATATATAAACTTCTTTCATTGTGTTTTTTTTTATATCTGGTTATAGAATATCACTTACAATATAATTCACTATATCAGCACACCACGGTACATCCATTTCATCAATACTATATAATTGTTTATCAAGGAAATTCTCTAAAATTTCATTTGCAAAATTAGTTAATATTTCTATTTCTTTTCTAGACAAATGATCAACAATTTGATTATCAGCTCTAAAATTTCATTTGTAAAATTAGTTAATATTTCTCTTTCTAGTCTAGATAAATGATCAGCTATTTGATTATCATTTCTCTTTCTATCAATCACAGTAAAATCAAACTCTTGCAATAGAAGTATCCATCTAATTAATCTTGGTTTAGCATTCTTCTTTTGCATTAAGTATTTAATAGCAGAATGATCTGTATACACTATACATTTAGTTCTAATTAAATAAAATCTAAATTTATCAAAGGCATAAACAATAGCTAATAACTCTATTTCAGTAGTGGTATAATTAATTTGAGCATCATTTAGGGCTTTACTAGCATAATATATAACTTTAAAAACTTTGTCGTGTCTTTGCCTAATACAACCCCAATAGCATAATCATTAGCATCGCACATTTTTTCAAATGGTTTTTCCNACAATAGCTAATAACTCTATTTCAGTAGTGGTATAATTAATTTGAGCATCATTTAGGGCTTTACTAGCATAACTTTGTCGTGTCTTTGCCTAATACAACCCCAATAGCATAATCACTAGCATCGCACATTTTTTCAAATGGTTTTTCATAGTCAGGTGGTACTGTTATAGGTGCAGTGACTAACTTTTTCTTTAATAATTCAAATGCTTTTATGCATTCTTCATTAAAATCAAATTTCATATCTTTTTCTAAAAGTTTGCATAGAGACTAAGTTATTTTTGAAAAAGTTTTTATGTAGCGCCTGTAAAAACCAACATGTCCTAGAAAACTTCTCACCCCTTTAACATTAGTAGGCGGCGGTAATTTTTTTATAACTTCAATTTTTTCAGGATCTGCCTCCAAGCCTTTTTAGAAATTTTATGCCCAAGTACTGTACCTCCTGCAACCATAAATCGACATTTTTCCTAATTTAATACTAAATTGACTTTTCACATACTTCCAGAGCTTTTTCTAAATTATTAAGGCATAATTTAAACAAAGTTCTAGATATGGGAAAATCATCCATAAACACTTCCATTCCATGTTCTATAAAATTACTAAAAATTGACATCATATATCTTTGAAATGTTGTAGGTGCATTGCATAGTCAAAAAGGCATTTTACGAAAGGCAAATGTTTCATATGTGCTTGTAAATGTTGTTTTCTCTTGATCCTCTAGATCAGTTGAAATTGAGTGATAACCGGTAAATCCATCTAAAAAGCAATAATACTTATTCCCAGCCAATCTATCCAACATTTTGTCTANGGCAAATGTTTCATATGTGCTTGTAAATGTTGTTTTCTCTTGATCCTCTAGATCAGTTGAAATTGAGTGATAGCCGGTAAATCCATCTAAAAAGCAATAATACTTATTCCCAGCCAATCTATCCAACATTTGGTCTAAAAGGGTAAAAGAAAGTGATCTTTTCTGGTGGCCATATTTAATTTTCTATAATCAATGCAAATTCGCCAACTAGTTAGTTGTCTTATTGATATTATTTCATTTTTCTCATTTTCTTCAACAATAACTCNCAAATTCGCCAACTAGTTAGTTGTCTTATTGATATTATTTCATTTTTCTCATTTTCTTCAACAATAACTCCTTTTTTCTGTACACAGTGAATTGGGCTTACCCAAGCACTATCTGAAATAGGATATATAATTCCAAAATCTAACCATTTTAAAATTTTTTTTTAACAACTTCTTTCATTATTAAGTTTAATCTTCTCTGAGGATCAGCTTTAGGTTCATGTTGTTCATCTATGTGCATACAGATTGAATGACTAATTCCTTTAATATCTGCTAAAGTCCATCCAAAAGTCTTTTTATACTTTTTTAACATTTCTATCAAATTTTGTTCCTGAATCTCAGTTAACTCGAAAGATATAATAACACACAATGTAGATGACTTTCCTAAAAATACATACTTTAAACGGGTAGGTATTATCTTTAATTCAAGTTCAGGTGGTTTAATAGTTGAAGGAGTAAGATTTTTACTATTATTTTCCATCAAGTCTAACGTTTCAAATTTATCCTGAATATAATCCAAATCTTCTTCTTTAATTTTATCTTCATTCTAAAAAAATTATCCTTGCTTAAATTTATCTTCGAATTCTTTCTTAAATTGTTCATTACTTAGATAATCAACTACTTCCATTCTGAAACATTCATTATCTTTTTCTATTGCAGGATATTTCATAGCTTTTGCTATATTAAATTTCACTTCTTGATCATTAACTTTCATTATTAATTCTCCTTTTTGTACATCTATTACAACTCTTCCTGTTGTAAGCAATGGTCTCCCTAAAATAATAGGAATTTCTTAATCTTCCTCCATATCCAATACTATAAAGTCTACAGAGAAAATAAATTTATTCACTTTTACTAGTACATCCTCGATAACTCTTTTTAGATAAGTTATTGATCGGTAAACTAACTCAAGAGTTACAGTAGTAGGGGAAATTTCTCCAAAATCTAAATGTTTAAAAATTGATAAGGGCATAAGATTGATACTCACTCCTAAATCACATAAAGCTTTCCCATAAAACTTTTCACCAATTTCATAAGGTATAGTAAAACTACCAGGATCTTTTAGTTTTTCAGGAAGCTTTTTCTGAATAATAGCACTACATTCTTCACTGAGTGCAACAGTCTCATGATCTGTAAGCTTCATTTTCTTATTTAGTATATCCTTCATAAATTTCACATAGCTTGGCATTTGTTCCAAAGCTTCAACAAAAGGAATATTAATCGTCAACTTCTTGAGGATTTCCAAAAAATTTGTAAATTGTTTATCTTTATTCTTCTGCTTCAGTCTTTAAGGAAATAGAGGTGATGGTTTTTCAAAAGGAACCTATATTTGTTCATTTTTGTGTTGATCATTTTCCATTTCTTCCTTCTCTTCATTAACTTCAGTTTCTCTTTTTATCCTTGTTTCTATTTATTTTCTACTTTGTAATTGAATCGCTTTAATTTGCTCTTTATCATGATCTTTTGGATTAACTTCCACATTACTCGGAAGAATTCCAGAAGGTCTGTTACTAAGTGCAGTAGCAATATGTCCTAATTGATTTTCAATATTTCTAATAGCAACCCCAAGATTTTGTATTTGATTTCCCATATTCAACATCACTTCTTCCATCTTCAACTTCTTTTGCTTAACTTATGGGTTAGGATTGGAGTTAAATCCTGGAGGATAATAAGGTAAAAAATTAGGATTTCCTTAATTGTTTAGATTTCCAGATGGATTCACCGAATTATTATAATTATTCCAACTAAAATTATGGTGATTTTTCCATCGAGGGTTAAAATAGTTAGAATTGGGATTATTGTTTTGATTGTTTATAGCATTTAAGGTCTAATAAGATGGTTGAGTATCAATAATTTGTCCTAGTGAATTTTCATCTAATACTGAAGGTATTTGAGAATAGTTCACTCCTATTTGACCATTCTTTTTAGAAATAGCAGCAATTTGAGATGCCAAAATAACATTACATCAGATTCATGAATACTGGCTACTCTCTTAGGATTTACCCTTTTAGAGGGTCATTGAAAATTGTTAGTAGCCATTTCTTCAATTAAAGAATATGCTTCATCAAAAGGTTTTAACATTAATGATCCACCCGCAACATCATCTATTATAGATCTTAATGATCCTACCAATCCATTATAAAAGGTTTGAATTATTTACTAATCTGGTAAAGCTTGGTGTGGACATTTTCTAAGAAGATCCTTAAATCATTCTCAGGCTTCATATATCGATTCCCTTTCAAACTGACAAAAAGATGTAATATCATTTCTAAGCTTAGCGGTTTTTTAGGGTGAAAGATATTTTGCCAAGAATTTTTATGATTGTTCTCCCCAAGTTCTAATAGATCCGGATGCTAATGAATGTACTCAAGCCTTGGCTTTATCCCTTATTGAAAAAGGAAAAGGTCTAAGCCTGACAACATCATTAGACACTCCGTCATATTTAAATGCAGCATAAATTTTAAGAAAACTAGCAAAATGTAAGTTAGGATCTTTAGTAGGTGATCCTCCAAACTGATTATTTTGTACTATTTGGATAATAACAGGTTTAAACTCAAATGAATTAGCAGCAACATCAGGATTTTGAATAGTTAAATGAAGTTCATCTTTGTCGGATTCACATAATATTTTAAATGTCTCTGTCGATTCTCATTTATTGGATTTTCTATATTATTTGTCATTTCTTTCAAATTCTTAATTTCTCTTTGTTGTTTTCAAATTGTTCTAATAGTACGTTCTAATTTTGAATTGTAAGGTACTAAACTTTCAGATTCAATATTTCACATAAACAAATAAAGTAAGTTAAGTAAAATTCTTTAAAAATACAATTTTAATTAAATCTCTTTTTGGATTTTTTTTATTTTTTATATATTTTTGTGTTTTTATATATTTGTATAGTATATATATATTCTCTAAATTTCCTAATTTATCAAAATTATTTAATTAATTAAATTTAATCGTTACCTTCCCCGGCAAACGACGTCAAAAACTTGATCTCGATTTTTTATATGTAAAGATTTATGAAGTTGACAACACTATGGCGCCAAAAACTTAATCCTTGTATAAAAAGTAAGTTGTCTAAAAAATATATATAATTACAAGTAATTAATAATGAGATTTTACGCAAGTATACGTATCATTATCAAGTAATAATGGAGTTTCTATTTAAGCCCCAAATATCAATCCCACAGTGAATGTGTAATTAGCAACGATAATTTTACCAAGAAATTTACAGAAAATCAAATGAAATCACTGTCACTAATTTTGAATGTTGATATCTTAACCAAACTAAATTACTTAACTATTAGCAAAACTGAAATGCAAATTTTTAATAATAACTACTAATCTACTAACTATGTTTATTTAATAAAGATTTTTTATGTGAAAAAGCATCCTTCCCACTATAATGAAATTCTGGTGAAATGAGATGAGATAATTTTTTTATAATATGTATTGTGTCAAATAGCAATTTTAATTCTTTACCCTGATACAGTGCATAGAAATACATTGGTTAATCTTAGGTTTAGTCCTTAAATCTGTGGCTAGGCGAGGAGGATACTAGTGTCCACTCCAAAGGTCCCACTTCCCTTCATCTGAAGGCTAACTCTCGCTTTAGTTTTTAAACACTAAGACTGAATTGGGGATTTTAGTCTGTGACCCTAAGTAAACACTAAGACCAAATTGGGGATTTTAGTCTGTCACCCTAAAGATTCTCCAATTCTACACCCAACAAAGAATATTTTCCTATTTATTTGCACTTAATTTCATGAACGAGTTTCTCCTTCATGAAATCAAATGTAATCCTCACTTTGTTGTAGAACGCTCATCCGATATTTTTATTATATAAGGATTTATGAAGTTGACACCACTACTTGAAGAATTTATNCTCCTTTTTGTACATCTATTACAACTCTTCCTGTTGTAAGCAATGGTCTCCCTAAAATAATAGGAATTTCTTTATCTTCCATCATATCCAATACTATAAAGTCTACAGAGAAAATAAATTTATTCACTTTTACTAGTACATCCTCGATAACTCTTTTTAGATAAGTTATTGATCGGTAAACTAACTCAAGAGTTACAGTAGTAGGGGAAATTTCTCCAAAATCTAAATGTTTAAAAATTGATAAGGGCATAAGATTGATACTCACTCCTAAATCACATAAAGCTTTCCCATAAAACTTTTCACCAATTTCATAAGGTATAGTAAAACTACCAGGATCTTTTAGTTTTTCAGGAAGCTTTTTCTGAATAATAGCACTACATTCTTCACTGAGTGCAACAGTCTCATGATCTGTTAGCTTCATTTTCTTATTTAGTATATCTTTCATAAATTTCACATAGCTTGGCATTTGTTCCAAAGCTTCAACAAAAGGAATATTAATCGTCAACTTCTTGAGGATTTCCAAAAAATTTGTAAATTATTTATCTTTATTCTTCTGCTTCAGTCTTTAAGGAAACAGAGGTGATGGTTTTTCAAAAGGAACCTATATTTATTCATTTTTGTGTTGATCATTTTCCATTTCTTCCTTCTCTTCATTAACTTCAGTTTCTCTTTTTATCCTTGTTTCTATTTATTTTCTACTTTGTAATTGAATCGCTTTAATTTGCTCTTTATCATGATCTTTTGGATTAACTTCCACATTACTCGGAAGAATTCCAGAAGGTCTGTTACTAAGTGCAGTAGCAATATGTCCTAATTGATTTTCAATATTTCTAATAGCA
>JXCR01107639.1:4621-21828 GCA_002079205.1 Phalaenopsis hybrid cultivar | reverse complement strand
TTTTGTAAAGTCATTTAAGTGCTCATCAATAATAACCACCAGTCTCATATGAAATATGTTAAGTTGGTATTTCATATAGATCGATTCTCAATGCTCTTCGCGAGGTATTTGTTCAACCATATTTGATCTCCCGAGTCAAGCAATTTTGGATCAAACCACAAGCAATCTAATTCATTTTCAACCTATCTCTGACAACTTTTCAAGACATTCCTCGCTCCTACTGCAGTGCCACCAGAACATCACGACTGTTTGCTAAACCATCCGACCTGAGCTCACCTAGATTCCCATGACCGAGAAGCCGACTTGTGGGAACACTGCCTTTCGTCGGTTGTACTCCAAATTTGCGAGTAAAATAACATCGACAACACAAACCGAATTTGGAGCTGTCAAAATCGAACCTCGCTTCAATTGTTCCTGTCGACTCTCAAACCAAAAATCACACGCTCTAACACCAATTGTTTTGTGAAAATAATGCAAAAGCATAGAAATTCACATAATAATATCAATCAATCAATCAATCACAAAGATTTACATGATTCGGCATTAAGTTGATTTGCCTACGTTCATGGGGAAAGATATTTCAATAGCACCGAATGAAAGAGAGAAAAACGATTTGGGATTACAACTCAACCCTACTCCTCAATATCCACCCCTGAACATTAAGTCCTTTCTCATATGAGAGGCTTAGAGCATATAAGAAACAGAATAAAAAAAAACAAATCAATTATAATAAACCCATTAAATAAAACACCTCAAACAAATATCTACTAGCAATCTTGAACATTGATCAAGTAGTAAGTATTGATCTAAGTACACCAGTCAGGATCAACCCTTTAACAAATGGGTTGTCACAACCAACTAAATTTCTTGAGATAGTTGTAGAAGACTAAAACCCTCAATTTGTCTCTTCTCAACCAGATTAAGCAATGGATTGCCTTCAACTACTACCTATTTTCATACCAACTTTCAAAAAAGTTTCTCTCGCTATGGTATCCACACCTTTCATTGCAAATCTTCCTTTCCAATGGCAATTACACCTTCCACAGACTGCTTGCATAAACACTGTATTTCTTCTCAACCAGATTAAACATGCTGGGTGAGAATTTTTTTATTTTTTTTCTTTTTTGCAGTGGCTCCACGGGCTACAGGAGAATTCCTATAAACTCTCGTAAAGCAATGATCAACAAGTCCATCAGTATATATGAGAGAGTGCACGTCTTCATCAAGCACTTCCTACCCTATTTCAAGCCCTCGGTGTGTAATCCACATCAACTATGTTGAAATTGACATGGAGCTATGGTTAGGAGCATCACTAGCGATAAAAAAAAACCGTATAAGCTTAACAGAACTTCGCCTCATCCAATCAAAAGCTCCGTCAAGAATCGAGTTCCCTAAGCATCAGAATCAGTGAGAAGTGACTTAGAGTCCGTTTGAGGCAAATTAAAAATGCGTTTGGAATTTTGAAAATGTCGGCAAGGCGTTTGTTTTGCGCATTCGTTTAGCGTATTTGGAAACTTCATTTTATATTTATATTAGACGTGGGTCGCGGGATCGACCCAGCGGCCCGCGTCTTCCCATCTGCGTTCAAGGTTAATTCCTCCTGTGACCCTCTCCTCTGCTCGACTGTGTTCAAGGATCCAACTCTCGACTGCATTTGAAGATCGACAAAGGCTAGGGCATCACATCTCTTCTCTCTCCATTACCTCCTATAGATCTCCCTCCTCTTGTTGTCCCAGTTTTGTCGAAGCCATCGCCTTTTATGATCGAACCCGTGCGATACATTCACTATGTAAGCGAAGCGAGAAGGCAACAGTGAGATCACGAATATAGAGACCCGAAACTCTCTTCCTCCTTCTGTTCGCTCTTACCCTCAACCAGTGAGGAAGGTAACCTTGATTTCTGATTAATGAATTCATGCAATTGTTTTTCTATTTTAGCGCAAATAAAAAAGTTATTTTGCTTAATATTAGATTTTGTCTCAGTTGGTGTTTTATTTCAGTGCAAATAATGATCACAATTTCCCTGATTGGTTTATCATTATTGTGTACACTTATTTGACTTCATGTGATGCTAACATATTGCTATGATAGTACTGTTGCGAACAGTTTTACTGCACAGAGGCAGAATTGTCATTTATGCAGAAACAACTGCAACTTAGTTATTTTTAAAACGCACAAACCAAATAGTTAGTCAATTTATCCGAATCAACTGTTGATTAGCAGCTTATCCGAATCAGCTGTTGATTAGCAGCTTATTTGGATCAGTAGCTAATCTGAATAAGCTGAATAACCTGCAAGAAATATTCTCGTGTTTCATGTCTTGGGCACAGGAAGGCCTATGGATCTAACTCTAATAGCATGCTCATCATTTTGGATGATAAAATAAATACCAAAACTGCTATGTTTGGTGTATGTTTGGTGTATAAACGTCATAGATAATTATATTCAATAATTCTCATACCATGTATTATTTAATCTTCACAAGCTATATAGGCACCAAATTCAACACAAATGCACATTTAATTAGCTTGGAAGATCTAGAGGAAGAAGCTTTTCAAGTTTCTATGAATTGTGCCAACTAAAGAAGTTGATATTGCGAGAATCCCATCACTTAGTCAGCTCTTAAAATATGAACTAAAATCGCGAGGTCTTAAAACATGAACAAAAAACTGCCTTTATCTCAAAACATTTGAAAAGGGTGTGCCTATAAAACTGATTAACCAAAGGATTTAAGTGTTAACTCTTAATTCAAATAATACGATTAAACTAGATTTTACATTGATTTATATGATCGTATTAATGCACATTAAGAGGTAATTAAATTATCTTAGGAAAATTTGAAACCCGGAATTCTTAGAATGCTTACTCAAACCGGAATTATTAAAGAGCAAGCAAACCCCGTGAGATGATGCCAAACCTGATATTTGAAAATCAAAGTTAATTAATAAAATTAATTGAGGACAAATAATATGTACGTTTTGAGGATCTTAATGTAGATAAAATAAGTGCACTATTCTTTCAAGTCAATCTTTGTTTATTACATATATCATGATATTTTGATGCCTGAGGAAGGTAAATTTGTGTTATTATGAAGATTACAGGGTTTTAACTAACTCACACACGCCCACCGTAGAGCGCTCTCGCGCCTAGCTATCATAAAAGAGCGCACCCGCGCCTATATTGGGCACCCAAGTTCACTTATCGCAACAAATCGCGCCTGCACAAAGCCAGATTGTGCCCTCGCAACATCCAAACTCGGAGGTCACGTGATACAAAGAGCACGACATAAGCGCGTCGTAACCTAGCTGCACCCCGGTCATCTCATCACCCACGCACCCGCACTCTCCTGGAGGTTAACACATCCGTGCTACTTGGGCAGCGCACCTGAGCCCCGGTTAGCTAAAAAGCTACACGCTGCTTGCACACTCATACGCAGAATTCACATTTTAAAAAACTTTCTTGCCTCTGTGAGAGCTTCACCTATAAAATTAACCATTGGACGTGACACAAACCATGTAGAGGCTGCTAGAGGCTAGGGCTTCAGAGAGAAGAGAGATCAATTATTTCAATGGAGCACACCCACGCTTAGCCAGAGTGTGCCCTTGCAGATGTCAGTCACCAAATTAGAAATTGTCAGTCGCCGGAATGGATATCCCGACGCCCGATTTTAAAAAAGGTTTAATTTAATTTATATGTATATAAATTGGAAAAGATAATAATTTAGTTTTTTTTTAAAATACGAGACATCACTGATCACATATCCTCAGTAGTTTAAATAAACGAGTCTAACACCGCAAGCAATGCATCTATCCCGAAGGGTAGACACTACTTACTAGTGAGACTCGATTAAATAAACTAAAGAATTTAAGACATCCGTTTAAGTCTGCGAAAAATCATTTTTTTATGTTAACCGACAAATTCACCTATTTAATATGAAAATTAAATAGTTTATATTAAGCTGCGTTCATAAAAGTTTCCTATAAAGGCAAACTCTTAAGCCGGGAAAATCTCGTTAGCAACCGTGGATTACCTCCTCTGAGGAACTCACGTAAATTCAAAATGATATTTTAAGTTTAGTGACATTTTAAAAGATTTATGGTTACCTTTAAAACAATTTGTTTTATATTTTTAAAAATGTTAATTAATTTTTTAAAAGAGTTTTGATTTTTTGCAAGGTGCACAACCAAAATTTGGAAGCAAAAGTAAATTGCAGAAAATAAAATGACAGAAAATAAAATGACAGAAATTAAATAACACTGTAAAAGCGTACCTGCCATCTTCTCGGCATTCCATCTGAAAGATTAGCTTTTACAATATGTATATAATTTTGCAGAAATTTCAATAAATCAAAAAAGTTGATGAAGGTATAACTAACAAACCATCAAATTATGACTCAATGAGTCCCGAAAGGATCTTAGTGAATGACTTTAGAACAAAATATAGCAAGTTCAATTTATCCTTCAAAATATCCAAGAGATTTCAAAGAGTTCGGAGAATGATCCTGAATCGCTCTAAAGATCTTTTGAAGCATTTCAAGTTCATTTTGAACTTATTATTATAACATTTTATTAATCATACCAAGATCGAATTAAAATTACCCCATTACTCGGTGAACCTTGACATAATTATCCCAAGGACAGAGTACTCAATTAATTAGTTGATATTTTACTTAAGAGTTATGTAGATAGATGCCCCCAAAGCAATTTAAGTCATTAAAGATTTTGTACCCACCAACAAACTTGGGTTTGTAGTGTTTATAGGTATTTAGCATCAATTATGCTACTTTTTCTAAAAATTATTAAATAAGTTTAAAGATCAAGCCTAGATCACCACCAAGCCCTTAACAATCTCAATGGGAGAATTTGAAATTATTAAAATTTTAATTTATGTGATATGTATTCTTATTGAAAGATCATATCAACAAACTTGGGTTTGTAGTGTTTATAGGTATTTAGCATCAATTATGCTACTTTTTCTAAAAATTATTAAATAAGTTTAAAGATCAAGCCTAGATCACCACCAAGCCCTTAACAATCTCAATGGGAGAATTTGAAATTATTAAAATTTTAATTTATGTGATATGTATTCTTATTGAAAGATCATATTATATCCAATTGTGGGCTTAAAACAAGGTAGTTATCATCCTCCTAACCTAAGCTCATTACTTCAGAATCAATTGATTTTGATTAACTTCTAAATCCTGATAGTTTAGAAAATTACAATTTTACTCTTATCATGGAAAGGTGACAAATTGGCCATTATATCTCAATCATACAAAAGTGCTCATTAAGATCAAAATTACTCATTTTTCCTTTTGGTTAATTCTAAATTTTGATTAAGGCACTAAAATTTACAATTATCATTTTGCCCTTTGGGCTCTCCACTTCATAACTCATTAAGCATAATTCAAATCTTTAAAAATTTTAGAGTACCCTATTCATGGGTTAATTGAAACATAAGAGGAGAAAATGTAACTTTTTTTCAATTTTTAATTTAATTTAAATAACTATTTTAACTTAGAAACAAGATTTTCAATATTAATTTATTTGATCAATCAAAATAAAGTTTTTGCTTATGGGAAAATTATTAGAGGTTCACCTAGATAAGAGAAACACTTAAGCAAAATTTTAATTATTATAAATATATATCTAATGACTCAAGAAAATAGGAAATATGTTTAAATCACAAAAATTATTTTTCTATGTTTTTATGAAATCTCTCTTAGTTCAGAGAACTCAGAGAATGAATTTTATATTTTGGTGATTTTTAATTTATTTATTATAATTGTTTTAAAGGAAAAATAAAGAAAATACATTTTTCTGCCTTTAAAAATTTACTTTTCACTAATAAAAATTTTAAAAAAAATATTTTAATGAGTCCTAAGTGATCAAAAAACAATTAGACACATTTTGAACCATTTTCATATTTTGAAATTTTTAGTTACTTTTAATTATTTTTTAACTTAAAATATAGCTTAAAATGAAGTATTTCCTTACAAATAGTTTTTATTTTTCGTAAGTGCCCCCCCGGTCATAAAGAACTCAAAAAATCATTTCTCATAATTTTCCTAGGTATATTTAATTTAATATAATTATTTTTGTACAAAAATATAATTATATTTTTCTCATAAAATCAACTTTAGTACTTAAGCTTAATCAAATAATTTTCAAATTTTTACAATGAGAAGATGATTTTTCTATATAATGTGTAATTGATTTTATTAATTTTTGAATAATATTTAATTTAAATAAATTAATAGAAGTTATAAACATTCAATTAGCTATAGAAATATACAAAACTATTCAGACCATCATGATATTTTTACTAAGCTCCTCTGACCATAGAAAACATATTAAAATTTATCCAAATAATTTTCTAATGATGTTTTCATTTATATAATTAATTTAAACCAAAATAGTCATCCAAGCTTGAAAATTAGGGTTACATAGAGATGCTCTCTGACCTTGAAAAATCAGAGAACATCTCTGTCATGGGGAACAAACCCTAAAAATATAAAGTCATGGTGAGCAATATTTAATCAAAATAAATTAAAATACCACAGAGACCACTTAATTAATTAAAAATCAAAGAGTCAACAAATAATTTTTATTTTTGATCCACATTATTCTCCTTTGTTCACTGAACAAAAGGATTATTTTATTTTATTTTTAAGATTTTTTATGCAAAATTATGGATTTTCAAAGTCATAGAATTAATTTAATTCATAAAATCCTTAATTATCTATTTATCCACGTGGCGCTGTGTCAACATACGCATCTCCGAAGCCTCCACGCAGCGTCTTCTGATTCGGCGCCGCCATCTGACTCAGCGTTGACTCGGCTCGCTGTTCTGCTCGTCTGACGGTCCACAACCGTTAGATCGATACACGCGTGAATGGACGACATTCGTTCATCGTCCCCGATTAACTTAGCTCGTAAGTCTTTAAATTTTAAACCTTAAGATATCTCTCGATACTCAACCAAATCACATGGAGTTTGTTCCTACACCTTCATCTGCTCAAGACGAACACATTCATACGGTTACAATGTAATGAAATATAGTCTATATGCATGGAGAATCAAATTAAGCTCGGTTTGAGGAGAGAGTTCAATACATTTATCTGAGAGGTGAGGCCTAAATCAGATAGTTGGAGAAGCTTCAGAGGAGTCCAAAGAACCTTCATATGAGCTCCTGTGTTGTGGTAAAATGACTATGTATGATTTTGATTAATGTGGCTTTTAGGCGTTGGTTTAAGGCTATGCTAGAGGCCCTCTGTGATGGGGGTTTTGTGGGGGATCAACTCCTCTCACTATGAGGATGGTGTGTGCACAATTAATTTTAGTTTGGTCGACTGTGAAAGTGTGGGGAAATGTGGTCGGAATTGCCCTAGATTTTGAACTCAAAATTGAGCACTCACAGAGGAATTCAGAAGGGGAATATGGTGGGCTTGAGCTTAAGAGTTCTTGGAGAGTTTATGGAAGCAATTGGACAGCGTTTCCCCAAGAAAATTGATTAGCTCTCTTTTGGCCATGGATAATGTGGGTTTAAATAGAGGGGGAGAGGGTGGCTGGCTGAACTCCAATTCAGGTGTAATTAACTGTTTATATGGAGGGTTGAAGAGAGCCAAAAGTCAATTGGAGCTAGCAAGCTTGGACGGGTGAAATTGGATTTGGATTTAGGGAAGGTGGCTCTCGATTTTGGCTCCGGCGACTAGGGTGGCTGGCCGGGGCAGAGGAGGTGCTTAGGGGGTCAGGTGAGCCAGTGAGCAGTCTTAATGGTAATCAATTAGATTGGTGATGGCTTTTGGCAAAGATACCTTTGGCTTAGTCATTTTAGGAAGGAAATCCCTTAATTTAGGGGACCCTTGGTCCATGGCTCATTAGAGTTCAATGGTGGTTGTGGTGGCTTTGGTTTGGTTTGGTGGGCTAGGTGGGTCTAGCCTGGTCACTAGAGTCCAAATGGTGGCTGTGGTGGCTTTGGTTTGGTTTGGTCAACTTTGGTGCATGGGTTCAATTTTGGGTGAACTTGAGGCTTGACTAAGGTCAATTGAAGGTTCAATTTGATGTAGAGAAATGTTAGAAAGAGTTTATGATTCAAAACTGGGGCAATTGGATAGGTGTGGGGATTCAATTTGGTGAAACATTAGCTGACAGTCAAATTGGGGATTTTGGGATTGAGTTTGAAATTGGATTCAATTGAGCTTGGGATTGGTTTCAATCAATCTTGGACATAATTAATTTGAATTTAGAATTGAAATTGGGGAAGATTGAGATCAAATTGGTGGACATTAAGGGTGAATTAGGGTAACTGGGCTTTAAAAGGCAATTTTGGGGTTTTGGTCAAAATATGTCAAATTGATCAAACTGAGCTCAATGGAGTGGTAAAAATTGATTTTGAGAATATTTGAAATGATTTTAAAGGTTTTCAGACAATTTGGGTCACCAGGGGCATTTTTGTAATTTTGACAAAATGAGGGGTATTTTGATAATTTTACAAATTTTGGGGTAATTTGGGTAATTTCAAAAGGTTTGAAATGATTTGAGGACAAAGTTGGGTATTTTGAGTAATTTTAAAAATTTTGATCAATTTTGGGATTTCAAAGGTAATTTGGTAAATTGCCTAGATTTGGAGTCAAAATGCTATGTTGAGTATTTTGAAAAAATTGGGGTGTCAACAACCCTACTTGAGCTATGGACCAATAATCCTCTACTTTGGGTCCTACATGTACTGATCTTAGCATAGGGCTAGTGGCTTAGGAAACCATCAATATGAGTCTCTCAAAGGGTTAAGGGATCAAAGCTAAACATGTTTGGGTTTAAAGTTGTGAGTGGAAGTGTAATGTGCAAGTGTGTGTGTGAAACTGACCAAGACCACAGCACCCAGGGTTAAAACTTAAGGTCAAACAGTCCTATTGGAACTCCCTTGAGCTCCCCTACATTGACCCCACCTACTGAGTGCTACAGGTTAGGATCATTATGTGGAACTTCAAGTTAAGCAAATAAGATATTAGAATTTCTAATGACAAGGGTTTCATTTTTAATCCTCTAAGAATGGTCAACGGGAAAGTCCTATGGCTAGATACTAGGCTACAAAGGAGGAAACTAAACTTCAACCAAAAGTGAGGTCAACAGCAGCATCCAAACTCAGTTGTCGTGACAGACACAGTACGAAATTCCTCTTCGTAACTATAGCGAACTCGCGCCCACACCAATTCCCCCGCATCCCTCGCTTTCTTGTAAAGGAACGCACTCGAGCCCTTCTGTAATGCACCCGCGCCCAGTTGGCCAAAAAGCAGCACACCCGTGCCGCGCAAGGGTGCGAACGCACCACTACGCATAATTCACATCTGAAATTATTTTCTTGCCTTTTGGAGAGTTTCACCTATAAAAAGAACCATTAAGCATGACTAAAAACATTTGGAGGCAAAGGTATCAGAGAGAGAAGAGAGCTCTTGAATGCCACAAGGGTTTTCTTTCTCCTTCCTCGAGGGAGCATACCTTTAAGGGGGTTTTTTTATTATACTTTCCTTGGTGTGTTTAAGAGGAATTGTAAGAGAGAATTCTTTGCTGGCATAATGAGTATTTCTGAAACGAAATTATTATATAATAAGATACTTCAATTGTGTGGAGAGTGGTAATTTATTTTAGTTGTTTGCCTTCAGTAATATATTGGTTTTGTGTGCTTTCATCGAGTAGCTAATTTTCTTTATGATTTACTTTTCAATTATGTATTGATTTTACATGTTTTTAGAGATTCATTTTCTGACGCATGTCTAGTAGCTAAATTTTCTTTATAAGTTGTTTGTCTTCAAATATGTATTGATTTTGAATGTTTTCAATGATTCGTTTTCTAATTTTATAAAACATGTTGAGTAGTTAAATTTTCTTTCATGCTTCTATGATCCAGGGCTAGTGTTCTTCGTGATTTTTCTTGTATGTGTTTTCCTCGTAACGTATTTTGCGCGTATCATATTTGCATGTTGTTAGGTTAACTTTCTGATGTTCGTTTACTCTTGATCTGACCAATTAAAAGTTAAAATATTTTATGGACTATGATTCCCGCACGTTGTGTAATGGAGCTAGTAAGTTGACCACAAAAACCTAGTGAAGTTAAGATTTCGTAATCTAGAAGCATTTTTTAAAATCCTGAAAAATGTTGTTTGGTGCTTACGAAAACACAGACTTATTAAACTGTATATTAAATCTCAATTGACACATATGTTTGCGTGCTTGGTCACTTGCCTCACGACAACTTTTCAGCCATTAAATTTTCATGCCTTATCTCATTTAATCTTCATGTTGCGGAGACTTCAAATTCAACACAAATGCATAGTTCATTAGATTGGAAGATGTAGATTAAGAAGGTTTTCAAGCTTTTATGGCTTGTACCTATTACGGAGTTGATATTGCACGAATTCCTTTGCCACGAAATAAAACCACGCTTATTTGTGAAAACAAAAAAGAATATTGGATTTAACAACAACAAATGAATAAATAATATATTTATGGAAAAATGCTAGTGTTTAAATATCATCCTTAAGATAAGCTTTTATGATGATAATTGCCCATCCATTAGTGTATCCTAAGACAATTCTACTTAGTTTACAAATACTATCAAAGTCGATAGTTAATCTAAAAATGATTGTGCAAGAAAGTTACAACTCCAGTAATTTTTTTTTTTTTTGAACAAGTACAACAATTGTTAAAAAATGAATGACAACAACACAATACATGAGCATTGTATTTGTCACCTTGTTAAATAAGTAATAAAAAAAATGTTTCTATGGTTGAGCTTCATAGAAAAAATAAATAAAGAATTTGAGAGACTTTTTGAAAGCACTATTAAACAAGATCTATCATTGGATATACTAAATATAGCCAAACACTTAAATGCAAGAGTTCAGAGGCTTTGTAAATTTTCAAATTTAGCAGGCCCAATATTTGTCTTTGATTTGGCATAAATCCAAATTTAAAAAATTTAGGGGCTGGGTGGATTTAACGGATTTAGGGATTCTTACGGAAAGCCAAACAACCCCTCAGATTGAAATGGTATTTAGCCACTCGTATATAAAATCTAGCATTGAACACTTAGGGCACGCTTGGGGCAGCTTATAAGTGCAACGGCGTTTTCAAAATGTCGCCTACCTGTTTGTTTCGCACGTCCCGAGAGATTATATGGAAACGAGGTTTAATTGTTTCCATTACACGCAGATCGCGGGGTTATACTCGCGATCTGCATTCGCACCCAGCTTTCGTCCCTCGTTTTACGCCTCTACCTCTCTCGCTCACGAGAAAATCTAGCCCTCGCCGCCTAAGCCAGGAAGCTTCTCTCTCCTTCGTTGAAAGCCATTCAAAGCCGTTCGTTGCTCTCCGTTGTCGAAAGCCAGGCTCCTCCCTCCTACAGATTCTCCGTCGCTCTCCTCCGGGCGCCCTCCATCCTCCTCTATCGAAAGCCAAGTATATTTTCCCCTAGCCTAGTCGTTGCTGTCTTGTTTTTGGTTGTGACCGGAGCTATGATTTTATCACTTTACTATTGACATTTGTTTGTTGGAGGCTCTAGGATAGCAAGTCTTAGCTTTACTGTTCAAAGTCGTTCGTTGCACTTTACTAGCATGCCTCTTCTCCATCTATTTAGCTGTAGAATGTGTCTGCTCCTTCATTTAATGGCCGCATCTCTGATTATCTTTGAGGAGGCTTTCATCTTCATTCAATAATAAAAAAATGTCATTTAATTGTGGGTGCTACTGTTCCTTTATCCAAAAGAATTTGGATTCACAGTATTACTAACTTTACTAAAAAAGAAATGCCATTTGATTATCTTGGCATCAAATTATTCAAAAGAAAAAGGAAAGCACTTCAGTTTGAGCTATTGATACAAAATATTAAAAATAAGTTACGGTCTTGGGAGAACAAATTTTTATCTAATGGGGGTAGAATGATCTTGCTTAAGAGTATCCTTACATATATACGTCTTTGTACTATCCAAATTTTACAAATCCCTTCCACTACAATCAAAATAATGGAAAGAATGTTTAAGTTTTTCTGGCATGATAAAAGTGCCATGGACCACCTGGAGGAAAACTCGTAATTCAGTTAATCGAGGAGGATTGAGGTTTCGATCTATGGATATCAATTTCTTGAAGCTATGGAGAAAATTATAAAAGTCGATTCCTTATGTGCACAATTCATGGCTGCTAAGTACTGTCATAAGGACGCATTACTTGGATAGCATTGCAAGTAAGCTTAATTTCTACAAGCCTACTCATAGTAGGAAGAATGCACATAAAAATCATTAGATTTGTTAGAGTAAACTTGAGAAACATTGGATCAAGATAATGTAGATGGGAGCTCCAATAACTTGCTTGGGGGCGGTGCACATAGAATTTATTGGTAAGCTGCTACTTTTATTTTCTTCTCCAGGAATTGCTAAATCTCCAGGAATTGCTGGAATGAAGCCACACTCACTGCTATAAAGCTGTCCATTGTGTTTGGTTGGAGAACTGGGGTTGTGTTGACTGATTCACTTATCTTATGTAAATGCCTTATGGGTATCTCTAACACTCCTTAGTTTATTAATTTTGATGCTAATTACATCCTCGCTATTAGTATAAGCTGTCAAATAAAATGGGATAGAGAAATTAATAGTATCACATTGTAAATGGGATAAAGGTAGATCTTCATTTTTGCTGGATGTAATTGTTGGACTTCTGTTCCCTGTTATTTCCTTGCAGGTACTTAGAAGAAGCTTTTTTATTTGCCAATTTGTTTCGTAATAATTATAGTTTTAGAATCCAGTAACCTTCTATGCTAGAACACTCATATGCTGATTTTTTAGCTAGGTAGCTGCTTTTGGCATGTTCTTTTGCTTCAACATTGGACTACATTACTATATTAATGCAAGCCATTTGACCTGTTACTCTGTAGTTGTATCTTTAATTTTGATAATTTATCATCAGTGGTGAGAAAAGTGGGTAATAGTGATCTGTTCAACGCTCTAGAATAGCTGACATTTGACCTAACGGGGCCTGAAATAAAATGCATACCCGCTACCAACCTTATCATCTATGGTTTTATAGAGAGCCTAGCCTACTGTTGTGTTGAGCTCTTGGCAATTTGGCGAACTAAAACTTCTTTGTTTCATCGTTAATATCTTTTCATGCTCGCTCCACTCCATATGGCCAGAAAAGAAAAAAGACCCCCTCTAGTTTACATTGTTCTTGTCGTGTCGTAATTTGCGGTTTTTGGACCCTTTAAAAAAAATTTGCTAATGGAAAATGATAAAGGCATTCGTACGGGTATTACTACACCTGGGACTAAGGTTTGCTGCTTCAGCAACCATGTGTTTCATCAAATTTACATTTTTGTTATGTAGTGAGGATATGACAAATACAAATACTTTAAACCACCACTATAATTTGCTAGTTCTTTGAGCTTAATAAAATTAATAGTATCACTTTAATTCTCATGAGATGTTACTGTTACATTTTAAATTGAATGTTATAATTCTGTTACTAATTATAGTTTCAATATGTATTTTGGTTTTACTTTGGTATCTTGAACTCTATTTTAAGTGAAGTGTGCTGCAAAATTTTGTATTGTTATGAAATTATAAATTTGTCATGCAACAAATCTATATATATGTGTTTGTATTTTGTGTTAATTGTGGCCACATGTAAATTTGTTATTTAATTAAATTTAAATTAATTAATGTTATAATTAGTGTAAAGCGTAAATTATTTATTAGAATTTATGTTACACAGAATTTAAAAATAATTTTTGAGAATTAAAATTTATAATGTCTTATTTCTAAAAATTTGCATTCAGTTGTTTTACAAAATCACAAACCAAACAGTCAAACAGTTTATCTAGAAGAGCGGCAGAACTGTCATTTATCCACAAATAAGCTATTTTTCAAACGCACAAACCAAACAGTCAGTCAGCTTATCCGGATCAGCTGCTTATCAGCAGATTATCAAGATAAGTTGTTTATCATCATAAGCTCGTTAAGCTGCAGCTGCCCCAAATAGACCCTTAATGTGCATTCCTAATATTGTTAATCTTCATCTTTCAAATAATAGAAACACTTAATATGTAATAGATATTTTCTTACGTTTAACCTATTTACTAAAATCATGTGAAAGTATATAAAAAAATTGGAAGAGTTCACGGTAACCTTACCTGATTAAACCCATTCTTCTCAATCGCCCCCACGATCTTCTCCAGATCAAAACCTCCCCTTGACGTAACAAGGGCAGTCCCTCCCCTCAGATGCCAATTATCAACAACCTTCGGATTGAGCTCCACAGTTTCCGCTGAATAAAACCCTCGGTACCCGGATTGCACCCCAAAGATCTTACGAACGCCATAGAGGTCCCAAAGCGAGACAACAAGCTCTCTTATAACAGTATTAAGCCCAGGGCAGAGGCCGCCGCAGGTAACGATGGCGGCGCGCACGGCGTCAGAATCGAATCGGATAAACCGGCGAGGACCAGCACGGTGATAGGCAAGGAGGGGAGAGGAAGAGGAGGAGGAGGAAAGATCGAAGATGATTTGGCGGAGGACGACGTCGTCGGAGGAGAGGTAAAACGAAGGGCTAGGGTGATAGTATGGGGATTTGTCAATGGGGTTTGGTAGTGTTGGGAGATCGGGAATGGACTCAGATAGATTGGGGATTGCTTGGAGTTCAATTGGAGGGAGGGAGAAGGTGACGATAGGAGAAGAATGAGATTCCATGGATTGGTGCGCGGGTTGACAAGGCGCTGTGCTATTAGGGCGATTTCATTATAACGTTGTGGGGAGCGATACGGGTTTTGATAAGGTGCCGCGTGGAAGATGGAGAGAGAAAAAAATCATTAGCGCTTACAAGTGGCAAAAGTGGAGACAGACGGCCATGCTGCGCTGCCGCGCTACAGAATGAGTGTAAATGATGCTTTCAATTTTTAATATTTAATTAAATTTAATAAAACATTTATTAAATAGTTCAAAAATATAAAATTAGAAAGTATTATGAAATTATATAATTTTTTTGATGTTACATATAGAAATATCCATAAATTGAATAATTGTTAAATAAAGTAACTGAATTTTAATAGAATTATAATTTTACTTTCCAATCATACAAATAAAGATAAATTTTATAGGTTTTACACAATGTAGATGTTATAATGCATCACAAGATAAAGTGTGAAAGGAAAGAATTTATTTTAGAGATTAAAAAAAAATCATCATTATATTAATTTTTTTGATAAAAATTAAAATGTTTTTCACTAAATTTTAAATAATTTACAAGAAAATTGATGTATTTCAATTATATGTAAAAATGAACTAATAATTTGAGGCATTTCGGTAGTAATTATCATATTCAATATATTGTTATAAGTCCATGTTTATTGTTCAAAGATCATCTTCATATATGTATGAATAGTCAATATGTACCTTCAAATTGCTTAAATATATGAAAATATCTACCACCTCGTAATATTCCTATTATTTGGTCAAAATTGAGTATGTGATTTTGTTGGGCTATATCATGTCCTTAGTATTAATAAATTTCATTTGGTCATTAGTATCATTTCTTTCCTTTTATAGGCTTTCTCGTCTTTTTTTACTTGAATTTTATTTTTTCATAATTTATTTGATTCATTTTTTTTCTTTTTTTGCCTCCCTCGTTTAGATCTTTTTTCCCAGTTTCTCCTTCCCTACGTGGTATACTTTTATATTCACTTTGTACTTATCAGTATTTTCTACCTTTAGCATATAAATATGAGTGTTATTATATTTTAAACGCATATTGGATGGATATCATATTTTGTGTAATTTCTCTTTGACAAGCCTACAACTTTACCAGAAGACCTTCCATGTGTTAGGAGACCAACCTCACAATGAAGTATTTTTCATGAACTTGCTTCTTTTATTCATCAATATTTTCTTCTTTCTTTGTGGCTAACATCTATCTGAATTANATTTGGACCAAATGTGTTCTCAAACTAGCATGATAATGTAGATCAAAATTTTGGTTAGATGATGAAGTTTGATGACCTTCACATTATGTTTGTATACAAGAGATATCTAATTTGTGAGTACTTTTGAGCCATCAAACCTATGAGCCATATCTAAAGTGTGAGTACTTTTGATTTGATGATTATAATTCATATGTGGAGTAAAATATATATGGTTTGGTAAATATTTATATATGCTATAGGATTATTTTACATTAACAACTATTGTGATGATGTCATAATGAGAGGCCACCTTGCACCTTTGCTTGCATGGGAATGAACAAAAAAGAAACTAAAACCATGTGTTATTTAGAGTAAAGTGTTGCTTCAACTTGATGTGGGCCTAGTGTCTTGACCTTTAATGTCATTACAAATAAATTATTTTGATAAATATTAAACTACAAGATAAAGAATGAATAACCTAAAATATAGATTAACCAAAATATACTATGAGAATTTTATTAAAACAAAAACAATAATTAACTAACATATACTTCAAATGTATTAAAATGTTGATTAAGCCAAGGTTTACTTATACAAACTCAGGTGAAAATTAAGAACATATTTACTAAAAATGTTATTAAATATAAGATATATTGAAATTGATCTTTTTATATGTTGTATGATAGTATAGTACAATGTGTATTAATTATAATTTAACTTAGTTGAATCAATCAATCAAAAATATTGATTAATTTGATCCATTTATGAATTTTATTGCATGATATATGTATTGTATTGCATGATATTTGATCCATCTATGAATTGTATCGCACGAAATATAGATTAATTTGGTCCTTCCTAGCTTTCTTACCGATCCCAGAAGTTTTCAAATCTAGAATCTTTCTGTCTAAGAAGGGGTGTAAGTCCTTATGCTTTCCTGTTGAGCACAAATGTTTTCAAATCTTAAATTTTTCCATCTTAGACGAATGTAAGCCCTTATGCTTTCCTACCAAACATAGATGTTTTCAAATCTTAAAGCTTTCCATCTTAGGTGAGATGTAAGTCTTTATGCTTTCGCTCCGAGAATAGACGTTTCTGTTGACCTCACTTTTGGTTGAGGTCTAGAAACTTTTTTTAGTAGCCTAAGTCTAGTCATAAGGACTTTCCTATTGACTAGTCTTAGAAAACTAGAAAAGGTACCCGCACCATTAGAAACTCAAAACTCTTCTATTTACTCAACTTGAAGTTCCACATATTGGTCCTAACCT
>JXCR01107638.1:36509-95597 GCA_002079205.1 Phalaenopsis hybrid cultivar | reverse complement strand
TAAAGTGCTCTTTCATCTAAACTATGAAAATTATGGAGTCAGTTTGACTTCATCTTTTTCAAAACCCAATTTTTTTTTAACGTCCTTCCGAAGCGGGCAACGGGATTTCAATTCCGATGACCCACAGCTTCTTACGGGCAAACCCCACACCAAAAATAGCGCCGACATGTGGATGCAACAAGATGCAAATAAAGGGCAAAATTACGATTTTGCCCCAAAAATCTCCAATCCAATGTTCTCTACCCAAAAACCTAGAAATCTCAAATAAAAATCGAAGAAAAAGGTTTATAGAGTGAACTTTATCTCTTAGAAATGATTTCAATTCTAAAAAACTTCTTGAATTGAATGAAATTGGAAGAAAAAAGGGATGTCATATGTGTCGCTTCTCAATCGTCGAAGAGGAACAGGGGAAGGCAAAAATGAAGCGAATCAGCTAGGTTTAGTTCTTCGTAGACAAATTGAGGGAACATCACTTAGGCACCCTGAAAGCAACACTAGGGCACTGCTTGCTAAGAGTGGCGTTGTGGTGCCTTAGTGAGCAGCGCCTAGGCACCCAGTCCAAATTTAGCATGGTTCATTTCTTAATCTCTAATGAAATCTTACTTTATTAACTCTCGGGCATTTTTACACATTTTTGTAAGGATATATTTTTGACCAAACAACACATGAAATATTTAATTTGTCGTATATTTTGCCAACCTGCAAGTACTATTCCGTCCAATAAAGTATACACCTTGACCTATAAAATAGATAAGTAATTGACCAGCTATTCTAATATATGGACATAATGACCAGCTTAATAGAAGAATATGGTCGGAAATAAGAAGTATCAAATTGAGATGGATCTGTCCATGTCTAAACTCAGTATGTCTTATGTATATCCTTATGTTCACAATTGCTACTACTACAAAAAAAAAGCATACATGAATTTTTACACAATGAGAAAACTAAGGATTCGTCTCCCTCAAATCACACAATCCTTATCACAGTAGAATAATCACAACACAAACACAAAAAGAGACAGGTACAAACACTCAAATTCAACTCAAATAGCAAAGAAACACAGATATAAACTTGGGTTGCATCCCAAGAAGCGCTTAATTTAGTGTCCTCAACCTAAGGAATTTAGATATTTACTCAGGTTGACCTAACATTAGAACTCATTTATTAAAGATCAATCACCACCTACGTATGGTTTAAGTTTCTGCCTATTCGCTTTAAACACTCTACCATTCCTAGGATCTTTAATATCAATAGCACCAAAAGGTTAAAGTTTTACTATAGTAAATGGTCCGGCCCACATGGACTTAAGCTTTCTGTAAAATAATTTCAATCATGTATTATATAATAAAACCTCCTGTCTAGGTTCAAAATCGCTCCTAAGAATCTTCTAATCATGTCATTTCTTCATTTTCTCCTTATAGATTTTTGTATTTTCATAATATTCTTGTCTAGTTTCATCAAGTTCATTTAACCGTAATACAATTTTCTCACATGCTTCCTTCCTATTATAATTGAACTCCTTCACAACCTAATATGCTTTATGTTCTAATTCCATTGGTAAGTGATGAGCTTTCCCAAATATGAGCCTATATGGAAACATTTCTATATGTGTTTTGTAAGCATTCCGATAGGCCAACAATGCGTCATCAAGTCTTAAAGACCAATCCTTTCTATTAAGATTGACAATTTTTTTCAAAATCCTTTTGATTTCCTTGTTAGATACTTTTGCTAAACCATTAATCTGGGATGATATGTTGTGGGAATCCTATGTTTTATTCCATAGTTAGCAACTAACGTCTCAATATTTAAATTTCTAAATTGACTCCCCCATCGCTAATGATCACTCTAGGCTTATCAAATTTACTAAATATATTTTTTTTTTAAAAAAAATGCAACACTTTGAGCATAAGAATTAAGCAAAGCTAGAACCTCTATCCACTTCGAGACATAACCCACAACTATAAAAATGTAAAAATTCCTTAATGAAGGTACAAATGGTTCCGTAAAGTCAGAACCCCACAGAGAATAAAATTTAATCTTTATATTAAAATTTAGGGGCATTTCATTTCTCTTGGAAATATTCCCTACTCTTAGACATCTATCATAAGTCTTAGTAAATTCAATCACATCTCTAAATAAAGTAGGCCAATAAAATCTCAATTGAAAGATCTTAAAAGTAGTCCTATGAACTCCATAATGTTCCTGAAATTTAGAATTATGACATTTCTTAATAATTTTAAGGGGCTCTTCTATGGGTGAATATCTTCTAATCACTTGATCCTTACATTTTCTATACGGGTACGGGTCATCACAAAAGTAATATCTGGCATCATGAATGTATTTCTTCAATTGAAGGCATGTCAGCTCATAGGGCATAATATCACTAACTATATAATTCATGATGTCAGCATACTAAGGAGTGTGTCATTCAGTTATAACAAACAATTTCTCATCAGAAAAATTCTTATTGATCTCCTCTTTAAGAACACATGAATTTCCTTATTCTAGTCTTGATAAATGGCATGCTATCTGATTTTTAGTACATTTCCTATCTACTATTTTGATATCAAACTCTTCTAGTAACAGGAACCATTTGATCAATCTTGGGTTGACATCCTTTTTTGACATTAGATATTGAATAACAGAAAGTTCTGTATGAACAATACATCTGGTTCCAATCAAATAGGGCCTAAATTTATCAAATGCATATATTATAGTGTATAGTTCATTCTCACTTATAGTATAATTAGTCTGTGATTCATTAAGGGTTCATGTCATTTTAACTTGCATCACATATTAACTCAAATCGTTTCCCCCAATCAGGTGAAACAATTATAGGAGCTGTGACTAACTTTTATTTCAAAGTATTAAAAGCTTTTAGGCATTCATGGTCAAAATTAAATAGGACATCCTTTTCTAAAAGATGACAAAGTCGTTTACTGATTTTAGAGAAATTCTTGATATATCACCTATAAAATCTAGTATGGCCCAGAAACTTCTAACTCTCCTCACAGTAGTAGGCGGGGAAAGTATTTTAATAAATTTAATTTTAGCTGGATCAACCTTCATTCGTTTTTCAGATTTTTTTTGTCCTAACACAATACCATAAGAAACCATGAATTATCACTTCTCCAATTGAGAACAAGATTGGTCTCTTCACAACGTCTCAACACTTTGTCCAAATGATCCAAATAAGAGTCAAACAAAGGGCCAAAAACTGAAAAGTTAGCCAAAAACTTCTATCCATTTCTCCGTTTGGTCAAAAAATTGACATCATGCACTGCTAAAATATAGCAGGTGTGTTACATAAACTAAAGTCTATTCTTTGAAAAGCAAAAGTCACATAAGGACTTGTAAACGTTGCCTTGTCCTAATTCTCAAGAGCAATAGGGATCTGATGGTACCTAGAAGATCCAACTAAAAGCAAAAATAGGGATGGCCAACTAGCTTATCCAACTTTTGATCTAGAAAAGATAAGGGAAAGTGTTCATTCCTGGTTTACGAATTTAATTTCCTATAATCTATACAGATTCACCACCTAGTCACATGTCGAGTAGGGATCAATTCATTAATTTTATTTACGTACACTGTCACTCCTCCTTTTTTTAGCATATAATGGACTGGGCTAACAAAGGCACTATCTAAAATGAGATAGATAATACCTGCGTAAAGCCACTATAATTTTTCATTTTTAACAACTTCCTTCTTATTTGGGTTTAATGTCCTTTGAGGATCTAGCCAAGGTTTATGGTTATCTTTCATCAAGTTACCATGCATACATATAGAACGGCTAATTCCACTTATATTAGTTAAGGTCCATCCAAAAGCTTCCTTAAAACTCTTATTTATTGTTCCTCATGAGAATCATTCAAATCTAAGAATATGATAACATGTAATATAAATGAATAACCCAAATAAGCATACTTTTAATATTTGGGAAGCACCTTTAACTCAAGTTCTGGGGTTCCTCAATAAAAGGAACAAGTTGTTTTTACAATTTTGGTAGTATCAAGAATTTTAAACATCTCCCTAACTATTTTGGGATTATCTTAGATCACAGAGCAAATTCTTCCTTAATATATGTCATTCATCTTTGATCAAAATTTGCTCTTGTGTTTTAACTTTACAACACTCAAAATTCATGGCTTAATAGATGATCTATAAAATCCACCCTACAAAATGAATCTTCATTGCAATCAGAAGGGAATTTTAAAGTCATAACACCTTGAATGTTATCTCCTCATCATTAACACTCATAGTTAACTTATTTTTTTGCATATCAATCATAACACAACTAGTGACTAGGAGAGGTCTGCCTAATAAGATGAGGATCTCCTTCTTTTACTCCATATCTAACATAATGAAATTGAAGGGTAAGATTAATTTATCCACCTTCACTAGAACATCCTTTATAACCCCACTTGGATAAGTGATTGATCAATCAACTAGTTGATGGTTTGCAGTGGTAGAGGCTACCTCTCCTAATCCTAACCTCTTAAAAATTGACAATAGTATAAGGTTAATACTAGCACCCAAATCACATAAAACCTTCCCATAGAAATTTTCTACAGTTGCACATGGAACAGTGAATCTCCTAAGATCCTTATGCTTCTGAGGAAGCTTCTTCTGTATAATTCACTGCACTCCTCACTGAGTGCCACCATCTCATAGTCTCCAAACTTTCTTTTGATGTTAAGTATATCTTTCATGAACTTCACATAACTAGGCATCTACACTAGAACCTCAACAAAATAAATGTTAATTGTTAATTTCTAAAAAAACTTCTAAGAAGTACGAAACTTATTAATATAACTTTGTCTTTGCAGTCTCTGAGGAAATGGTGGTTGTGGTATTTCTATGTTAATTGTTGGTGGTGAGATTTGTTTATCTAAATTTTTGGAAATATCTTCCACAGGTCTTTCAGGTTCTATAGTCTCCTTTTACAACTAAAGATCTTTCTGGACCACATCCTTCAATTATCTTCCACTCCTTAAGTTGACACCTTTCATGTGCTCACTATTCTTTTCCTTAGGGTTAGTCTCAGTATTGCTAGAAAGAGTTCCTTTGGGTGGACTGCTAAGTGAATATGTAATCTATCCCATTTTTAATAGATGCACCTTAGCTTTGTAATTGATTCCCCATCTACAAAACAACTTTTCCAACACTTAGAGGAAAAAAAGCCTTTTGTTCGAACTACCTTCTTCTTCCCATTTCCAAAAGGATTTGGTGGATTACTATTAACTCCTCATTATTAGTGTCGTCCACCTTGATTGTTGTTCCATTTGAAGTTAGGCTGATTACTCCTATCGAGGTTATAAAAATTGGAGTAAGGGTTATTAGGTCTATTTTCTTAATGCATTCAGAGTCTCAAATAACGAATTTTTAGCATCAACCAGTTTTCAAATGAAATTTTCACAATTACTGATGATCCTTAAGATAATTTCATTTTGAACTAATCCAACTTTCTAGATGTTGCAACAACTTAAGAGGTTAAAATTTAGAGCACATCATGTCATGAACACTTGTTACCTTTCTGAGGTTCACTCTCTCAGAAGGCAATTAGAATTTTTTTGTAGCCATCTTCTCTATATGTAAATTAAAATGTCCTTCCGAAGCGGGCAACAAGATTTCAATTCTGGCGGCCGACAGCTTCCAATGGGCAACTCCACAACCTAAAATTGTGCCAACAGAGAGATTCTTCTTCCTTACATTCTTAGGAGATATTTGAGTGTTATTGTAAAAATAGAAAGAGATTCAAAGGAACCTCAAGAGATTTGCTTGAGGAAGAGATTGATTTATGTTGTATTACTTTTATTTCTTGTTTTGTAAACTTATTTTTATTTATAGAATCCTAGTTTTGTTGTATCTTCCTCATGAATTCTGAGTAGATTTCTTTGTCATTATTCTTACAAAGAGAAATAGTTATGTGAAGAATCAAGATTGTGGTGCAATATTTCATTTTCATATTTATAATGATTCAAACTTTGAACTTCATTTACTTTTTAATCTGACCAATTGAATTATTAAAATTCATCGTGAAACATATGATCCGAGAGGGTTATACTTTCTACAACAATGTAATAATTACATTCAATTTCATGGATGATAATGTAGTCCATGGTTTTAAGTGCAAATAAATAAAGAAATATTCATTGATGGGCATAAAATTAGAGATTTTAGGGTGACTGACTAAAATCCTCAATTTGGTCCAAGAGTTTAGAAACTAAAGTGAGATGTTAGCCATTAGGCGATACTATTATAGGAACTTTGGAGTGAGAGCAAGCATCTTCCCAGCCTAACCATGCATTTAGGGACTAATCACTGGATGAGCCAATGTTCTTCATCACTTTTAGTACCTAGGCGTCAATACACTTCTTGGCACACTAGTACGAAGAGTACTGGGCCTATTTGCATGGCCCAAATTTGATCTCGGACATTATAGTTAAATATTTTAATTCTCCCAAACTCTTATAACACTAATAAACACACAAACATTAAAGATAAATGAGGTTAGTTCTTTTACTTTCTCATCACATCTCCCTTCTCCACCTCCGTATTTCCAACAGATTTTCTTTTCATTTAACAGTTGAATGCTTATAGAAAATTTTAAATATATTTAGACCAAATAACACATTTACTATTGACTTATGTGTTTAAAATCTTATGCACTATTGTCCATAAAGTTATACACCACTGATAGTTCAAATGAAAAGGTACTCCACAAGCTCCTCATATGGCTAGTTTATTAAACAATCTAAATGGAAGAATTAGGTCAAAAATAGGAGAAAGAATTGAGATGGACATGTCTTCTGTTCAAACTTAACATGTCTTTGATAAATCTTTAAGTTTGATTGGGAACCAACATGTAGAGGATTTGATTGATCCTACTACTCCCAGAGAACATATAAAAGTCTAATCATGACAAGAAGACTAAGGAATCACCTCCCTTAAATCACATTGAACTCAAAGCAATCCACTCTCAAAGCATAACATTAAAAAAGGAATACAAACTAAAAAAACCACAATAAAAATAACCAAACACTAAAAATTTTAAAAAAAACTTGGGTTGCCTCTCAAGAAGCACTTGGTTTAACGTCGTCAGTTGATGCAGCAGATTTAGTGTGTAAATTTTTGAAATATTTTTTAATATTATAAAATACACATGACAGATATAATAATAAATATGCAATATAATCCCAACAAAATACCTTTTATGAAAATAATTTATCTTTAAAACTCTTTCTAATTTGTCAAATTCCCTTTAAAATCAACGCAAGTACATGTATCACTTAAGTAATAAATGACTCTAATGGAATCCTAAATATCAATCTCATAGGGATGTTGGAAAAAACTATAAGTAAATTTTGAAATTTATTTCATAACTAAAAAATTGAAAAATAAAAATAAAAATAAAAATAAAAATAAAAGTAAAGTGCGAAGTTTGAATATTAACTACTAAAGTGAATGCTATATAAAATGTAGTTGAAAGAACAAAGTTAACTAACTTAAAACTTAACTTTCAAAAGTAAAATCATAAATAACTAAAAAAGTTTTTGTTGATGAAAGATTCAAATTTAAGAAAGCATTCTTCTTTTTCACAATGAGTATATGGATTGTGAAAAAATTAAAATCAATTAAAAATATATATAAGAACTGTTTTGTGCCTTTACCCTCTTCTGAGTGCTTTAAATAACATTGACTAATCCAAAGTTTGGTCCTTATTTCCATGGTTAGGTTGGGAGGATACCGGTTGCCACTACAGAGCTCCCACTACTCCTTCCCCTGAGGGCTAACAATCTTGCATCAGTTTCAAATCAACTGGACCAATTTGGGGATTTTAATCTGTCACCTTAAAATCTACAATTCTGCATCCAACAAAGTATATTTCCCTATTTATTTGCTCTCAATTCCATGGATTACATACTCTCTCATGACATCAGATGTGACTCTCCTTCTGTTGTAGAAATCATATCCCTTTTCAGAACATATGTTTCTCAATATGTTTTAACATTTCAATTGGCTAGATCAAAAAGTAAATAAAGATTGGAGTTCAAATCATCACAAATTATTAACATTTAATATCATAGAAAAAAAATAAATTCTTCACAAAACCATATCTCAAAGTAGGAGAAGGATAAAGAAGACTGCTCAAAATTCATGAGAAGGATACAACAAAACACATATTTCATATATAGAAATAAGTTTAGAAAATAAAATAAATAAAAGGCACAACTTATCTCACAATTCTTCCCAAGCAAATCCCTAGAAGTTCTCTACAAGCCTTTCTCTCTTTACAAACACACTAAATTCTCTCTTGGAAGTGTAATGAAGAAGAAAACTCTCACCTTCTCTCTCCTCTTACAAACCTAGAAGAAAATCTCCTCTCCTTGCTTTTCACGCCACCACCTTCTTGCCTTTTCGTTACCATTCCAACCCTCTCTCAACTCTTTGAAGTCTTCTTGTTTTTTTAGGGGCTGCCTCCTTTCAAAAAGAATTCAAAATTCCCTACAAATTTTTTGCCAAAAGTCAACTCTTTTAAATTCAAAAGATGTGTCATTTGATCCAAGAAACATATCTCTTCATGAAAGAATCTTACAAAGTGTCTATGTGCATTGAATCACTCCAAGAGGTGTTTAGAACAAAAATTCCTTTGAAAATTCACGAAAAATTCATCTCAAACCGCCTTAATCCATAAAAAGTCATCTCTGGTGCATCATTTGCCTACTCCCTATCAAATGACACATCATGTGCCAATCTAGCGCATCATGCGCCATAATTCCAAAATGCGTTGTTTTTGCTCCAAAATTTGTCCTTTTTGCCATTTTTGGTCCAAATGCCTAAAAATGATTTACCTTCAACAAAAACATGAAAATAACCTTCTTTAAAGACAATATCACCAATAATAAGCCTAAAATATGTACTTAAAATAATATATTATTTTGGTGTATCTAAATCCCCAAAACCTAAATGTTACTTGTCCTCAAGTGACACTTTTACTAAATAAAAGCATATTACTTAGGATAGAGATTTACTTATAACTTCTATACTTTAGTTTAATAAATAGAATATAAAAATTTAAGAAAAACTTTTAATAACTTAGATTAAAACTCTAAGTCTAGGAATACTTAGTAATCAAATTTAAGGTTTTTGAGTCTATATTCATTTCCAGAAGAATTGAAATTTGTCATTTTATGGACATTTAGAACATTCAAATGAAAAGTAAATTCATTAAAACTCTACTAGAAATGCTACTAATATTCCAATACATGTTTAGAAAATGTAATAAAGCTCCTTCCTAAAGTTGATTCAAGTGAAGCCAATTTTTGATTAGACATCTCATCAAGCTTCTCCTCACCTATTTTTCTTTTCTTTTCTTTTCTTTTCCTTTTCCTTTTTCTTCTTTTAGGAAATTTTCAATCCTTTCTTTTCTTTTTCTTTTTCTTTTTCAAGTGAGGATTACTATATCTGGATAACCTTTAATAATTTTGAACTTCATTATTCTCTTCTTAAAGTTAAAACTCTATATCTTTCTTCCTTTACAAATTCATATTAGTTTATGATTTTTCTTAAAGTCTAATTCTTTTCTCCTTACTTGAAACTCTAAAATTCTTAATACTTAAAAAATACAACTTCCTTTACTTTAAATAGAAAAAACATAGTCTTATCCCATCATACAAAATATCTTTAACTTTAGAATTATTAAAAACCTTTTACCTAAATTTATCACAATATTTATAAACATAAGTATAGTCATTTAAAGTTAAATCTTAATATCCTAAGTCATGCTAAATTAATTTTTAAATATATAATTAATTTAGAAAAAATAAAATTTAGTTTACTTCTTTTCAAAAGAAATTTTTCTTCCCCCCAAACTTAAATTTTTAATTAATTTTTTTAAAAAAGTTTGAGTACAAAATTTTAGTAGAAGAAAGAAAACAATAAACGCATGAAAAGAAAAATTGAGCTGTAGAGGACTTCTGATTATGAAACTGGGTTATGGTATTCTGCAGGTACTAACTTAAAAAACATACAGGCTTTAAAGCGTTAAATAAAACATAATATATTCTAAAGAATTTATTGTGAATTAAAAACAGAAATACGAAAATAGAAAAATAAAATTGAAAATAGTAAAAATGCACAAAAGGTAAAAGTCTACAATTATTATTAGAATTATGTTCACAACACAGCATGAAAGTTTTTACTGCAATAGTTCTCAAATGGAAATACGACACATTACAATCACAAATAACAAACAAAAATAAAAACAAACTACACTAGACTCATAAAAATATCAATTTTCATCTCCTTCCTCCTCATCATCATCATTATCATCATCTTCTTCTTCTTTCTTAACTTCATCCCGAATAGGAGCATAGGGAGTAAAACTGGGGCAAAAAGGAAATTCCACATTGGGTTCACCCCTAAATGTCTCACCACAACATTCTCAAAATCAATATCATGCAGAACTTTCCTTTGCTGATATTTATCATTTTAAGCATTTCTTGCTCCAATCTCTCCCATCTGACTCTGAATATTAATTATGTCCATTTTTTTGAATCATGAGTTGGTCCATAATGTTTTCTAATGATGCAGGGTGAGAAGTAGATGCCTCTGCAGCAGATGTAGATGGTCTATCCCTTCTTCCACCCCTAGATTCAACAAATGATTTAACTCTCTGAATCGTATGCCTCCCAATAAGATTCTGTGGTTGTAGTCTTTCTTTTCTTCTATGGGGCTCTACTCTTGATTGTTCACATGAAGTGAAAATCGAACAGGTATCCCCAACCAATAGATTTAGAGCTACCAGCTTTACTTCGAGCATAATGAACTATAAGTGTTCCAACATCTATTACTTTCATGTTCTAAATGCAATAGTTCAAAATGACTCTATCTTTCGTTACATCAGCAAGATGATTTGTTGGTAATAATCTAGCAGAAATGAAGTGACCTTTGACTGGCTAGTCAACATGGAAGCAGAGATGTTAATTATTTTGTTATTTTTAATTTTCCACTCTCCTCTTCCATCATTTAGAAAGGCAAGCACTTCATCTAATGATGAATCAACCATCATAAATGCAACATAATCGTAATAAAATACACCCCCAACCCATAAAAAGTATTGATCTAATCAACAGTAAATTCAAATTGTTTACCTCTAACCAGTATATTGTCATAAGCAGTGAACCTTAAGTTAGAATAAAACTCCCAAATCTTAGGGACAATTGCTACTGCAGTGAAGTAGCAAAATCTTTCTCAAGTTCTGGCAAGGATCAACCTTTCGATCTTGCTACCCGCGTTTGCAAATGCCTGTTATTAGATCAATCTTCTGGTCTCCGTTTGAGTATTATCCTTGAAGTTAACAAATCTTCATGAATCAAAATCTTCGGAAGACATTCCTCTCTTAAGTCAGGGAGCCATTGGAAAATCTATGAAAATCTAAATAAATTACTAAATAAAAAATCTAACTCCTAAAGCGAGATCATTGGTAAGAAACTTTTCACCAGGAGTTTCCTTCAAGCTTTTTCATAAAAAAAGTCACAAATTTTGGATCATCCATAATAACGGAAAAATCCATGGTGAAAAAAAAATTTAAGTAAAAGTGAAGCTCTTACCAAGAGAAGATGAAATCTATAATTTTTTGGCCTCTAAAATCTTCTCCACCATCCTCAATGAGAAGCCCTAGGTCAACGCTTAGAGGTAGGGGATGACACAAGCAATGAAAACGGAGCTTGTCCATGCAATTTCACAGTTTTCTAGGTGATCTGGAGTATTTGGGTTTATGGCACATCATGCGCCAGCGCTCTACAAATTGACGCATCATGTGCGAGAGCTTAAATTCACCAGATTTCAGTTTTTATCAAAATCTGCTCCGTACAACTTTTCTTCAACCTCTAATCAACTCAAATAAATATTTCTAAGTATATATAAACATCATTCTAACACCAAACTTTAACAAAAAACATAAAAGTCACTTATATATATAAAATCTGTGCTAATATAAACTAACAATTTTCAAGCCAATAAACATCAAATTAAGTATTCTAATGCAAACCAACATCCTAACACTAAAATCTAAACATCAAAATACAAAGCATAAAAATTGACAGTGTAATAATAAAAAAGAAATACAATCTAACTCAACATACTAACACAAGCAGTACATATAATATTCTTTGGAAGTATGATTTAACAATGATGAAGAAAAACTTACATGTCCATCATCTCTGGCCTCCAAATTTGCATCTTCATCTGTAAGGTACCGATAGAGTTCGTTCATATTGTCTCTCGTAGGGGTAAAATTGACATAATGATAGATAGACACATTCTCAATCATAAACATCTCTTTTATTCTTAAAGGAGTGAATTGAACAAACCTGCCTTGCACATAGAATATTCTTTGGTTGATCTCATAAAGATTTTCATAAAACTCTTTCACCACATGGACGATTACAGTGACAGTAGTGGAGCAAAGCACTTTCCAACGCCTCTGTTCAATAATCTCTTCTACTTGAGTATTCGGTGTGTTGAATCCATGATTCACAAATCTCCTTTCTTTGATTATCCTCTTAATCACTAGAAGTCAATCATGTAATTTCTAGGCATCGAAACTGACAAATATTCTTTGGTTGAAAATTCCAAATCTCATTGTATTTTTGGAGTGGGAAGCCATTAAATTTGAAATCTAGTTGTTTTTTCCCTCGGTTTCCCCCTTAAAATAGACTTAGGATTCTATTTTTAGGAGTTTTAAGGAGAAGAAACTGCCAAAAACTGCTGAAAATTGCCTTTAGAATTATTTTAGTCAATTTCATTACCACGGCACATCATGCGCCAAATCTGGTGCATCATGCACCAGCTCACTGGAATTCAGTGCATCATGCGCCAGTTCCAAAAATAACATTATTTCAATTTTCTAAATATTTTTATAAATATAGTGACTATATAAAGACCTAAACAAAAATATAAGTAAAATATTTCAAACACAACAAACTTAAAAGCAAACTAAACAACGATACATATGTGTTGCCTCCCAAAAAGCGCTTAGTTTAATGTCGTCAGCCCGACATTCCCAGTCTTACTCTAGGTGACCCAATATTATAATTTCTTTTAAAAACTGGTCTCTGACTAATAAAATATGGTTTCAATTTGTGCCCATTCACTTTAAATAATCTTATAGTGTATAATAAAACTTTATATCTAGCCTCAAAATCTCTTTTTATTATCTTCTGATCTTGCCATTCTTTCAGCTTTTCCTTATAAATTATCTCATTATCGTAAGATTCATTCCTAATTTCCTCATGCTCATTCAATTGCAATAATCTTTTCTCACAAACTTCTTTCAAATTAAAATTGAATTCTTTTAAAAGCCTCCAATTCATCTGGCAAGTGACAAGTATTCCCAAAAACTAATTTATATGGGGACATTCCTATAGGTGTCTTATAAGCTATCATGTATGCCCATAATGCAGTATCTAATCTAATAAACCAATCCATTTTACTAGGATTAACACTCTTTTCCAAAATTCTCTTAATTCCACGATTAGATACTTCTGCTAAACCTCTACTCTAGAGATGATAAGCAGTTATAATTTTATGCATTATATTATATTTTTCCACCAATTTCATAACTATTGAATTCCTAAAAAGAGACCATTCATCGGTAATGATTACTCTCGGCATTCCATGTATTGTAAAAATATTTTTAATTAAAAATTTTGAAACACTCCAAGCATCACATCTAAGTAAAGCGATTTCTTCAAACCATTTTGAAACATAATCCAGAAGAATCAATATTATACATATACATACATACATACATACATACATACATNAGGGAGGACACCCATTTTGTCGCGTCGCCGCGCACGAATAAATTGTGTTTTAATTAATATATATCTATATATATATATATATATATATATATATATATATATATATATTTATATAAATGGTCCCATAAAATCTAATCCACATGCATCAAAAATTTCAATTTCCAAAATAAAATTTAGAGGCATTTCTTTTCTTTTTGAAATATTACCTACTCTCTGGCATCGATCACATGTTTTTTATGTATATATTAGCATCTCTAAATAGAGTAGGTCAATAAAATCCAGCTTGTAAAATTTTATGAACAGTTTTATCATTTCCAAAGTGACCTCCAAATTCAGAATGATGACATTTATGAATAATTTTCTAAGTTTCTTTATAATGCACACATCGTCTCATTACTAAATCTTTACATTATTTATACAAATATGTATCATGCCAAAATAAGATGTCGCATCATGAATGAATTTCTTTTCCAGCTATTTCGTCAGTCCATATGGTAAAATACCACTAACAATATAATTAACAATTTCAACATACCAATGTATTTTCCATCCTTTTACAACATAAAGTTGTTCATCAGGAAAAGTTTTATTAATTTCTTTTTCCAAATCAAGTATTTCTTCCTATTCTAGCCAAGATAAATGATTAGCAATTTGATTGTCCCTTTTCTATTGACTATTATAATAGCAAACTCTTGCATAAGAAGTACCCATCTAATTAATCTTGGTTTAGCATCCTTCTTTTGCATCAAATATTTAATAACCAAATGGTCAGTATGCACAACACATTTAGCTCCAATCAGATATGATCTAAACTTATCAAATGCATACACAATAGCTAATAACTCTTTTTCAGTGGAGGTGTAATTAATCTGAGCTTCATTATAGGTCTTACTACTACAGTATATGATTTTAAAAATATTATCATATCTTCGCCCTAAAACTGCTCCATTAACATAATCACTAGCATCACATATTAATTCAAAAGGTTTCTCCTAATCAGGTGTAATAATTATAAGAGCAGTGATCAATTTGCCCTTTAAAGATTCAAAGGCTTTAAAGAAATCTTGATTAAAGTCAATTTTTGCATCTTTTTCCAGAAGTTGGCATAAAGGTTTAGTAATTTTTAAGAAGTCTTTAATATAACTCTTGTAAAATCTAGCATGTATTAAAAAGCTCATAAAGGTGGAGGTAAGTTTGATAGAGCTTATATTTTTGCAGGATCTACTTCCATGTCATTTTCTAAAATTTTATGTCGAAACACAATTCCTCTTGCAACCATGAATTGACATTTCTCCTAGTTCAATACAAAATTAGTCTTTTCATAACGTTTCAAAACTTTCTCTAAATGATTTAAACATATTTCAAATGAAGTTCCAAATATTAAAAAATCTTCCATAAAGACTTCAATCCATTTTTCAATCAAATCACTGCAAATTGACATTATACATCTTTGAAATGTTGCAGTTACATTCAATAATCCAAAGGGCATTCGCCTAAAAGCAAATGTTTCATAAGGAATAGTAAAATTTGTTTGCTCTTCATCCTCTAGAGAAGTAGTATTTAACGATAATCGTTATATCCATCTAGAAAACAAAAATATTTATGCCCAGACAGCCTATCCAACATCTGGTCCAAAAAGGGTAAAGGAAAATGATCCTTCCTGGTGACAGAATTGAATTTTCTATAATCTATACAGATTCTCCAACTAGTGAGTTATCTTATTGATATTAATTCATTATGCTCATTTGTCACTACAGTCACACCTCCTTTGTTTGGAACACAATGAATTGGACTTACCCAAACATAGTCTGAAATAAGATATATTATTCTAGAATCTAACCATTTTAAAATTTCTTTCTTCACAACTTCTTTCAGCATAGGATTTAATCTCCTTTGAGGATCAGTTCTTGGTTTATGTTGATCTTCTAATAAAATTTTAGGCATACAAATTGAAGGATTGATTCCTTTAATATCAGCTAATGTCCATCCAAAGGCTTTCTTATATCTTCTCAAAGTTTCCAATAAGTGTTGTTCTTGCATATCAGTTAATTCTGAAAATATTGATCCCTGGATACTGCTAATATGTAAAGTAAAACAATAATTCAGATTATATTTCACATATATTTTCTTACTTTACAACAAAACCAAAAACTTGATCCTGAAGACAAATAAGAATTTAACTTTTAAATTATATATATTGGGATATTACACAAGTATACGTATCGTTATCAAGTAATATAGAACTTTTTGATTAAGACCTGAATATCAAACCCACAGGGAGATTACACAATATGCACTATTGAACAACAAACTTTCTATTTTTAATAAAAAGATATTTATCTAAATTAAAGATGATTTTTGCAGTAATGAAAATTTAAATATGTTTGGTATTTTCAACAATAACAATTTAAAAATATAACTAGAGTTTTTGTAGAAGAAAAGCACTAAATATGAAAATATCTTTCTTCTTGTTATGAATCAGTAATAAGTTTAGGGATTCTGTTATGGAAGTAAACAAATTCTATTATGCCAAATAGGAGCAGTAATATTCCTTCCCCTTATTAGAGATGTCATAAAGAAATTAACTAATTTAAAGTTTGAATAGTTCTGAAGACTAGCTAGGCAGGGAAGATACTAGCTCTCACTCTAGAGTTCCCTCAATTCCCTCCACCTAGGTGCTAACATTCTCATATCAGAACCTAAAACGATAAATTAAATTGGGGGTTTTAACCTGACTTTAAAGTCAACGTCTACATCCATAATGAATATTTCCCTATTTATTTGCACTCAATCATATGAACTACATTCTCATTCATAAAACCTTATGGGATTCTTTCTAATTGTTGACTGAGACAATACCAGCCCAGTTCTTACATGTTCTCACAATAAATTTTAACATATGGATTGATCAAATCAAGAAGTAAATGAAATACATGGATTTTAATCTTCACAACTTCTTCCATCATTGAAGATTAATACTTTCCACAACTTCCATCCAAAACTTAATTAATTATCATTTTAAGAAGAAGGATAAAGAAAACTACTCAAAATCTATGGAGAAAATAAAGCCACACATTAGTTTAAAAGAAGAAATCATAGTCAAACCAATAACAAGTCTCAATTAAAACCAAAAGTAGTCTCAAAACAGAAAGATAAAAACCTATCTCAATTCCTCCACCAAACTCTTGAAGTTCCTTTGATTCTCTTTTCTTGACAATCACTCAAAATAAAATAACAAAAAGGATAAAATAAAAGTAAAAGTGGTGCCTGAAAATCTCTCCGAACTAACTCCCCAAATGAGAACTTTCAAAACTTTCCAATACTTTCAGGACCTCTTTCAAATTCCCAATCTTCTTTCTTTATAATTTTCCAAAAGGTGCCTTGGTTTCTCTTCAAAATATGTCAAGATTCAATGTATTTCCCCAAGAGATGCATCCTTTTTTGATGATCTTCATCAATGGTGGTTATAACCACCTATTAAGCTAATTGGTGCCTCAAAAACCTCTTCAAAATTTGTAGAAACCAAATTTACTCGCCCAATAACTGCCACTGGCTCTTAAGCGTGGGGCTCTGGTGATTAGGCGCGACCTTTTCTATTTAGCTGGCACTTAAGCGCCTGATCTGACATTTAGGCTCCAAAACTCTTTTGCACATTTTTCACATTTTTGCTCCAAATTTGATCCATTTTCAATCGTTTAAGCATTGTTCACCCTTCTTATCTATATCTACAAAAAAAAACACAAAAATAGCTTCCATTAAAGTGCAATATCTCAAAAATAGGTATAAAAATGTGTCTAACAAAGCTACATATTTTAGGTGTATCAAAATCTCCCAAACTTAAAATGTTATNTCTTTTATAAGAGAAGTTGAAATTTTAGAAATATGTTGAGGCAACAACTTCCTTGAGATAATAAACATACCAACATAGTAACATGGCAATGATTTGGCTACAACAGCCGACTGTAGGCTACAACAACCACTAATGGTGCTCGATAACTTCTAGTGTTCATTGACCTACGCTTCATGAGTTTTAACTTAATTTTTAGCTTGCTCTCCCTATTCATCATGTGAAGAATATGCGTCTACTTATAATTTTTGAGAAATTATTCTAGGTTAAATTGACCCAAAATCTCAAAACACTTCATTGGAAAATTCATGCTAATTCTTTTGATTATATGACATTTGTTTAGCATTTAAATGCTTTAATATCAAAATTAATGATCTAAAACCATTTAATTTAACTATAAACATGCAAACTTTAGACATCATTTTATCCTCTAATTAATACTTTGAAGCATCTAAATGCATGCACTACTTGATTTGGGCTCATTTAAACTTGGCAAAAATCACTTTTGATGTCTTTTGGCTTATACTTTGGAGACTTCTCTTTTTATTATAAAGTTGCCGAATATCAATTTTATAACTTCCAATTCTTTAATATTACAACTAATATGTCACATTACTGGCATGAATAAGTTTATAATAATAAAATGCCACAAGTACAAATCTAAATGTTTACACATTAGACATATAAATATCTACCAATTGTGTCATATGTGAGCAAATTTCTCCATATTTCAAGAAGTGGAGGATTATTTTTTCATGTCATGGGTTACTTTAACTAGCCCGCAATTTTTTTTTAGAAAATGCAGAATGGAGGAATCTGTCTCGTTGACATCTCATCATCTATTTTTCAAACTTTTGGTAGGTTAATGGTGGGAAATTGCCTGCCCATAATCACACATTTGAAACTGAAACTTAGCTCTAAATTATAGTATGTTGTGTTCAACGTTTTACTCGATCGATGGCCGACCTAAGTAAATATTCTTCTAATTTCTTGGAGAGTTAGGTCAAGTTGGGGTTGTTTTAAAGATGTTCTATAAATTGATAAAAAAATTGATGCTATGATGTTTTTTGATGTGAATGTATACGCTTTGATGGGACTGAGCGAGAGGAACTGAGTAAAGTGTCAAAATAGTTCCGTGACTATATAATCATATTTGTCCGAATGTCTATAAAAGTGTCAAATTAATCCATAGATTTTTTAATAAGAGCTTGAATAATACTCTATGGTCTAAAGAAAAAATTCATGAAACTAAATTACATTTTTATAAGCTTTATGACTAAAATGATTCCGACGAAGAGACTTGAGGTAAATTGTCAAGCAATAAATGTTCAAACTCCAATTAAAAATCATACAAAGCTCTAATTTCAACAAACTTATAGACAAACTAGTCGACTCAACGAGATATCCTCAATGATACTAAAATTGGTCCAATCTGAGTCAAATCAAGCCCAAATAAAGTAGTTAAACCAATTTTGCAAACTTTTAGTGCATAATTGGAAGGCTAAACATATTCCAAATATGACAAGATTATTGTCAAATTGAGCATCTCGACAAGAATAAATCCAAGGAGCCCCAGGTCACTGAATTTTGACATTATGAAGGCACATAAACATCCACAAAACACCATCTGATCGAGAGAATCTCTCCATGCCTTTCGATCATAGTGGTCTAGATTTTTTTTTTATTATTTGTAAACCAAACTTCTAAATAAGAGTCCTATCCCATCTTAAGGAGGGAGGACTAGAATTTGCGCTAAGGGAATCGTGGAGCTTGGTGAAAAATGAGCTGATGTCCAGTATTCTTCACCGATAATTCAGTGAACGCTTCCTTCTACTGCAACAGCCGACAACCGTTGGACACCTTTTTTTCTCTATGAGACAAAGCTCCTAATAGAATCATAGCATGTGCTACGACATCCCAGTGCAGTTTTGCAAAATAGCAAAACACACCAAAGATAGTGCAGAAACTCATCCCAAAGAAGATGTAACAACGCACCTCGCATATGGTGGCACTCTTCAAACTCTTAAAATTTTCTCTTCATACTTCTGCTTCACTCCAATTGGAAAATATTTAGAAAGGTAATTCCATTTGCACCTTTAAATCTTTGTCATTTAAATTTTTGTTTAATTATGTAAATATGGTATGTATATAAAAGTTGAACATTAGGTGCTAGGTATGTGGGTATGTATGTAAAAGTTGAAGCTTAGGTGTTAGGTTTGTGTATACTTAAGCATTGAGTGGTATGCATGAATATTTTCATAAAAAATGAAAATTAGGTGTTAGCTATGTATATACATAAGTATTGAGTGGTATGTATAAAATATTTATAAAAGTTGAAGCGTAGGGATTAGCTATGTAAATACATAAGTATTGAGTGGTATGTATTTACCAATTAGTAGAATTCAAGTTGGTTGATGAAGTGAAGCAATATATGCATCGGGCCATGGGGATGTTATTATTAGAATTCACGTCGGTTAGTTGAAGTGAAGAAATGCCACGATCATGTCTATTATTCAAAATGATGGTGATATAGATGGGGATGTTATTAATAGAATTAAAGTTGGTTGGTTGAATTGGAGGAATGCATCGATAGGTCAAATGTTCGAAGTTAGGGCAATATAGATAAGGATGTTATCGGTTGAATTAATGTTGGTTGGTTGAAGTAGACGAGCACATCAGGTCTTGTTCAAAGTGATGATTATATAGATGGATTTGTTATTAGTAGAATTCATGTTGGTTGCTTGCAGTAAGTAGTGTCGACTTCTTACTATAAGTATTGACTAATTTTTATTTTTGAAGTAATTGCACTGACCTATAAAACAACATCTATACTTCAGATAGAAATTAGTAATTTGAGACTTTAGATGTATAATAGATTATATATAGGANGTTGAACGTTGGCCTTTAAAAGAGAAGCATAAAACTAAGTTAAGTGTTGCCAAGATGAGAATGCTTAGGTGGATGAGTGGCTTTACACTTAGAGACAAAATGCGAAATGATTATATCCGTGATAGGGTTGGTGTAGCTCCAGTTGCAAATAAAATTAGGGAGAGTCATCTTAGATGGTTTGGTCACATTAAACGTCGACCATTTGATGATCCAGTTAGGAGAGTAGATGTTTTAGATTTGACTTATGTTAAGAAAGACAAAGGTAGATCTAGAAAGACTTGGGCTTATTGTATAAAAAATGATATTAATTTATTAAAATATGACACTCATTTGGAAATGGAGAAAAAAGATTTTTTGTAGCCGACCTCACTTAGTGGGAAAAAGATTTGTTATTGTTGTATGATTTTCTTATAAGTCATCAAAGGATTGATAAAAATTATCGATTGTTGGAATCCTAGTATTATATTTGTGGAGTCAACAAATGTCGTTACCCAACAACTCCTATTCTAATACCTAAAATCTTAGCTGGAAGAATCACTTGAATTTTAACTCAAATAATATAGGATATACTCTGTAGGATAATAACGAACAAAACTCTTTAGGTCATAAAAATAATTTTGCAAACCCGAGGCCCGCATACCCTCTTGGTTTCACTTCCAATTCACAATTAGAAAAAAAATTAATTAGGAAAGTTAGTGTTATAAATGAAAAATAAATTGCAAAGTCAAGTTGCAACAATAAAAAATATATAGAATCAATTAGGGAAACTAATACATTTTTTTAGTACTAGTCTTCAAGGTATAATACCAAGTAATGTTGAACCAAATCCAAAAGATAAGATGAAAGAGCAGTCTAAAATCATTAAGCTTAAAAGTGGGAGGGAGTTAGAGGAGATTACTAACTTAGAAAGGCCCGAGTTTGAGAGATTTAGTGAAAATATATACCAAACTTAAGATCAAAATCCCCAAGAACTTAAGGGATCACCCTTTCCCTCAAAGATATCAAAAATATAAGTTGGATCAATAGTTCTCTAGGTTTCTAGAAGTATAGAAAGCTAACAATCAACATTCCATTTGCTTGAGTTTAAAATAGATGTCTAGTTATGTAAAATTCACGTAAGATATCCTTAATAAGAAATACGAACTAGGTGATTATGAGATTGTTGCCTTAACGGGTAAATGTAGTGCGATCCAACGAAAAAAAAAAAAAAAAACTTCTACTAAATTTAAGGATCCGTGTTGTTTTACTATCCCCTTATATTATAGGAGATACATTTTTTGGTAAAGCACCGTGTGACTTAGGTACTTGCATCAATCTTATATCTTTGTTTATCTTTAGAAGATTAGGATTTGGAGAGGTTCAACCTGTCACTCTTTTTCTTCAATTACTCAATTGCTCATTAACATATCTTATAGTGTTATCGAGGATGCCCATGCCCTAGTAAAGGTTGATAAATTTATTATTCTTAAAGCCTTCATTGTTTTACACATGGAGGAATATACAAAAATCCTTTTTCATTTTATGTAGATCTTTCTTAGCCACTGGAAGGGCATTGATTAATGTTCAGAAATGAAAACTTATTATGAGATTTAATGATCATGAAGTAACTTTTAATATATTAAAATCAATGAAGTTTTCTCATGATCCTAGTGATAAGTGCTTCAGAGTAGCCTTTGTGGATGTTATATTAAGAGTCCTTTAAATGAAATTTTGGTATTGTCCTCAATAGTGAAAATTCTAAGGAAGAATTAATTCTATCATTTAATGTTATTCATAGTGTGGTTAGGGATAGTTTTGAACCTCTATACATCTCAATTACAACAACAACAACAACAACAACAAAAACCTTAATCCCACAACAACAGCAAAACCTCCATACATCTCAATTAATGCAAAAAAAATATAATCTTTTATAGTTGAGACCCCTAAACTTGAACTTAAAACTTTTCCTAAATACCTGAAATATGCATTTTTAGGATAATCTTTAATTTTTTTCATAATTATTTTTGTTGAATTAAAGGATGTACAAGACAAAGTTAATAAAAAATTTGAGAAATTTTCAAAAACCTGGATCATAGTTGATATTAAAAGAATAATCTATTCACTATTTATACACAGTTTTAATAGAAGATGGTCATCAACCAAAAGGAGACCCTTAAAGAAGACTCGACCTAATAATGAAAGGGATTGTGAAGAAGGATATCATTAAATGGTTAGATGTCTGAATCATTTGTCCTATTAAATGGTTAGATGTCTTGAACATCTTGTAAGGGATTTACAAAGATATGAGGAGATAAATTTTGTGCTAAACTACAAGAAGTATTATTTTATTGTCACTAAGGGTATTATTTTATGACATAAAATCTTTGAGAAAGGTATATAGGTCAGACTATAAAAAATTTGTCCCTATCTATACTATTTGAGAGATTAAAAGTTTTTTAGGGCATGTTGATTTTATGGAAGGCGTATTAAAAATTTCTCTAAAATCAATAAATTTGTATGTCACTTATTGGAGAAAGTTCATTTTTATTTTGATAGCAAGTACTTTGAATCTTTGTTCTTCTCAAGTAAAAGTCTAATTACACACCAGTCATTATAGCTCTTGATTGACATTATCATTTAAACTAATGTGTCATGTGAGTGATTATGTTATAGCAGTTGTCCTTAGATAAATGAGACAACTTCATGTCATTTACCATGTTAGTCGAATTCTTAATAATGCACAAATATAATACTATCATTGAAAGGAATTGCCGACTATAGTATTTGCATTTAATAAATATATACCTTATTTAATTGGTATAAGAGTTAAGAATTATATAGATCATTTTGTGATCAAATATTAATAATTAAGACGGATGTTAAGTCTAGTTTGATCAAATGAATCTATCTGTTATAAGAATTTGATCCGGATGTTTATGACAAAAAAAATATTAAAAGTGAGCAGCTGACCATTTGTCTAGTTTTGAATAAGGAAAACTCTGAGATTTGACATTGCGATATCAATGAAAGTTTCTCTAACGAGCAGTTGCTTACAGTGATTGGACGAGCTATATTCATTGGTATGTTCATATAAGTCAATTATATTGTGAGTGATATTATTCATTATGACTCATTATATAATAGAAGGAACAAGTTTATTGTTGATGGCAAATTTATTTTTGGGATGAATCTTCTCTTTAGAAAATATAAAAAGTAGATTATTTGGAGGTGTGATCCCTTAGAAGAGAGGAAGATAGTATCATTAGACAATGTTATGATTCATAATTTAGATGACATTTTTGATGTTTTAGAATCATTTTTAAGACTTTGGAATCATGATTGTTTTGGTCTTTCATTTTAAAGATGTTAATGAATATATAAAAAAATGTGTTAAATTTAAGAAGGTATGTAATATTTATAAGAGAAATAAAATGCCCTTAAATTATATTTTAGAGGTAAAGATATTTGATATATGAGAGATAGATTTCATCGTGTATCATCACTAGGAAATCAATATATTTGATTATAGTAGACTGTCTTAAAATAGATTGAGGAAGTGATTCTACCTAAGTTCGCAAGTTGTTAAAAAGTTTTTAAAGAAATTTATGTTTTGTAGATTTGAAACACTCATAATTATTATTCATGATGTTCAGAGAATATGGGATAAAACATAGTTTAGTTGAAGTTTCAAATAACGAAATTAATAGAATCTTAGAGAAAATAGTTAACCCTTGAGGAAGGATTGATCACTTAGTTTGGATGATGCACTGTGAGCTTATAGGACTCCTTATAAATTTTTTGTAAAAATGTCTCGTTATAGGTTGATTTTTAGGAAAACTTATTAGTTACCTGTAGAATTAGAATTGAGGTTTATTGGACAGGTAAGGAATTAAATTATAATCTAAAGGATTCGGTAGAGAAAAATTTGTTACAGTTAAATGATTTAAAAAAAATAGGATGCAAGCTTATGAAAATGTTAACATTTATAAAAAACATGTAAAGAAATCACATGGGTGGCTAAAGAATTTAATTATAATTTAAAGGATTGGACAAAGAAAAATTACTGCGGTTAAATGGAATAAAAATATTTGAATGCAAGTTTATGAAAGTTCTAAGATTTATGAAGAGCATATGTAGAAATAACATCATAAAAAATTTGTGAAGATGCAAATTTTCTCTGAACATGAGGTTTTATTACTTAATTTACGACTGAAATTATTGCCTGAGAAGCTTAAGTACATGTATTCAAGCTCATTTATTGCAATTAAAGTTATCCCCTTAGAGTTGTTGATATAAATGATAGAATGACCAACCATACTTTTAAAGTTAATGGCCATAAACTAAAGCCTTATCTAAGAGGGCATAGAGAATATCTTAGAGAAAATATTGAGTCATCCCACTTAATCTGGCATTGTCGGGCTGAAAACAATAAATTAAGTGTTTCTTTGGAGATAACTCAAGTGTTATCTTATTGTGTGTGCTTATGTAATAGCTTTCCTGAACGTGTGTGTGATATGGGGGACTTAAGAATTTTTTAAACATCTTTTGTAAAATATCACTGATGCATCACTGTGTTGAGTTTCTAGCACTGTACTTCTATCCACACAGCTTCCCTGCACTAGGTTGATAGCATCACAATGCTCTTCTTGACTCTCTATTATGAAAATCATTTTCATTCTGCCACGTGGCACGTGCCATTGACCTCCTTTGACCAGTGCCACATGCATAGAGATGTGCCACCAGGCAACATTCCGGTATGTGTCTTCACTTAACTATCAGAAATTCGAAGCAGCACTGCAATGCCTTTCTCTAGCACCATAATGCTTTATGGATCGAATTGATGTTTCGGTATGGAAATTTAGGGAGACTCGTCGACCACCTTTATTTTTACCGATTGAACGCCGCAATGCCCATACCTTAAACTTCAACTCGAGCCTTCCCGAGAGATGGACGCTAAGGTACCCTTTCCCAACATTGTAGCACTCGTACATGGACATTTATAGGAGAATATACCTTGGGGTATGCTTTTTGCTGATGATATCCTTCTCATGCATAAGACGAGAGAAAAAACCCAAGAAAAACTTGATTTATGGAGGTCTATATTGGAATTTGAGTAGAACTAAAACTGAATACATGGAATGTAATTTTAGTAGTTGTAGTTCTAGTGACAGAAGTGTAATTTTGGGTAATCAAATTATTAAAAAGTGTGAACGATTTAGATATCTCGGGTCTGTTGTTCAAAGCGATGGTGCTGTTGATGGAAATGTTAATAGTAGAATTTAAGTTGGTTGGTTGAATTGGAGGAATGCTTTGGGCCTTTTGTGTGATAGAAAAGTATCACTTAGATTGAAAGGAAAATTTTAGAAGATAGTGGTGAGATCTGCAATGCTCTATGACGTTGAATGTTGCCTTTAAAAGAGAAGCATAATACTAAGTTAAGTGTTGCTGAGATGATAATGATTAGGTGGATGAGTGGCTTTACACTTGATACATTTGCGAAATGAATATATCCGTGATAGGGTTGGTGTAGCTCCAGTGACAGACAAAATTAGAGAGTCGTCTTAGATGGTTTTGTCGCATTAATCGTCGACCATCTGATGATCAGATTAGGAGAATAGATATTTTAGATTCGACTTATGTTAAGAAAGACAGAGGTAAACCTATGAAGACTCGAGCTTATTATATAAAAAATAAATTAATTTATTAGAACTAAATGAAAATATGACACTAAATAGGACGCAATGGAGAAAAAGGATTCCTGTAGACGACCCCCGCGTAATGGGATTAAGGCTTTGTTGTTGTTGTTGTTGTTGTTGTTGTTGTTGTTGTATACTTTCTAGCCTAAGGTGTCACAACACTCACTCAGGATGCCTCGATGCCAGAATATTTCTCTTTTATCCTCCTTAGTGTCTCGATACCCATCATTTTTCTATATATAGAGACTCATATCCTTTTATTTTCCTCACCATCCAAATATTCTCGGGCTTGGTTTTTTTGTGCTTAGGCTATCTGGTGCTTTAATTTCTTTCATTTCTTAAAATTTTCCATGGTTTAAAAAATCGGAACGGACTGGTCGATTCGACCTGTTCAACCATGTACCAGTCATTCAACCAATTTTGTCCAAGCTTAGGCTCGATTCTACATAAAATTAAGATTGAATCAGCTAAAACCAAGGTTGAACCGATGAATCGGCCGGATTTCAAAAGAGCTGGTCGATTTAAGTATAGTCTAATTTTAGCATTTTTTATTTTGATCGAATGACCATAAATAAGATATTTAAATTAAAAGTAGAAAATATCATGCCTTAAACTTTTTTTAGAATAATGATCAAAATATTCAAAATTATTATCTTAATTTAAAATATTATCTGTTAAATCAATAAAAATAGTATTAATATATCATTATTTTATTTTTTAAATTACATTAAAATAGTTTAAATATTTATTTCGTCATCCGATTCAATCCCGGTTGAATTATTGAACCTTGAACTTTTTCTTCTTCCAGTTTGATGTCCAGTCCGGTTTTCACAATCTTGCAATTTACTTTCTTCTCTCTTCTTTTTTTGTAGTCCTAGAAACAACACAAAATGCCTTGTTTCTTTCAATTCTACACTATTTATTAGCGCCGAGGTAGCTGCTTGACACAATTATATTTTATTGTTCAAGAAGCTAATTTTTGACGGGGTTCTTCAATCTTGGGGTAAGGGTTGAGAGTATGATTGTTTAGGGTGGTTGGTGGAATTTTTACTATGAAGCTAGGTCTGCACTAGTTTCTATTATTTGAAAGTTCTTTTCCAACTCTAAGAACAAGCTTTTTGTTTGGGGAAAATATATTTTTCTTATCCCTCTTCTATCAATGCTATCATTGTATTAGCTCACATCCATATGAATGAATGCTCCCACTTCGTTACTTTGAGCCTGACTACAATGAAATCATTAATTTCTTTGATTCGAAAATTAAGTAGGGTAAAACCATCAATTTTTCTCTCTGTCAGGTGTTAGAAACGGTGGAGCTCGGTCCACTATGCTTGGGCGGTTACTTTACTTTGGAGAGTCACACCTCTTCACAAATAACCACTCCCGCCTTCTTTTTTTGTGAAATGAAGCATCTCTCCGCTCCCTCCTATTCGTGATAAAAGCTTCGAATGGCTCTCCTCTCCTTGGGTTTCGAAGTCACGCTTTGAGTTCTTCTTCGGTTTCCTCGGGATAGAGGAAGGTTTCCTCGGGGCAGAGGAAGAGAAGTGCAAGGAGGAGCAGTTCCTTGCGGCAGAATGAAGAAGAAGAAGGTTGTTCTCCCTAGACTTCTTCTTGGTAGCTTGTGGCAGAAAAGAAATTGAGTTTATTTCTCTTGTAAGTTTGTCTTCTTCGGTGTATCTCGATGTAGAGAGAGAAGAACAGAGAGAGAAGAAGAGAGAGAGCAACGAAGAGTGAGAGATTCTTCTTGTAAGTCGAGGTGTTCAACTGGTGTAAATTTCCTCAAATAGTAGAATCCTCTGCAACTCCGTTGATGTAGGCAATTTGCCGAACCACGTAAATCTGTGTGTTCCGCTGTGTTGTTCTTTTCTGCTGTGATTTTTCTCGTTCTATTTTTCACTTCGTCGATCGTTCTCCTGTTTGATTTATATATATACCTCATCAACTGGTATATCTAAATCTCGCAACAACAACATCATGAATAAAGAATCTAAAGCTTAGCATTATTTCATATCTGCAAAATTTATGTCAAATACAAATATTAGCGAGGTGAAAAAAGATAGGATCGTTCATAAATTTTTTATTCAGAAAGGGAGATCCGCTGAAATAAGGAATGTGATTAACTCTTATATTATTCTCATTATCGATGAGGGATCCACCATAAGATTAGGCCACCCATACACTATCTATGTCTCATGTTCCATAGCGGGTGTCTTTGGGGAAAGTTCTGAGCAGTTGTTCCCTAATCATGCTATGAGTAGGCAAACAATTACATCTTATAAAGGTTCTAAATCTGAGTTTGGTTAGACCTTCTCCAGTCTTTCTTCTAGTGCTAGGCCATCTTGCTGATGAGTTAAGTCAGGTTAGTGGATTTGTTTTAGATATGCAGAGCTGGCAGGTGTAGATGGGTTAGAAGTTCGAATGTTATATGGATCAATGCCAGCAGAAGTTTGCTCACTAGGCTGGTTTCAACTCAGCTCTGGTGAATAGCTTTGTCAGCTGAACGTTGGTCTTGACGCTATCTAGTTTTCTATTGCTCCTGAGTAACGCCATTACATTGCCACAGCTCAGCCTATGGAGGAGGAAGAAGGTGACGATGATGAGGTTGACGAGGAGGATGTATGAGTTGTATTTGTCTATGTGTATTTTGTGGTTATGTTTTTAGTTCTTATTGTGATTGTATTTTTCATTTAGGTGCATTTACTTTCTTGTATTCATTGTTTATGTTTTCATGGTAAATGTTATCATTTTCAGTTTGCATGTGTTATGTTTCAATATTTTTCTGTTCTAGTATATTATTGTATCATATTTATTTGCAATACTTATTATTCTTATTGTAGTTCTTATATTTTGATGTGTTGTGAAATAAGTTTGTGGTAGGGCTTTAGTTGAAATTCTTTTTTTTTTTTTTTTAGAACTTATAGTTGATTGTGATACTTGCAATTGAGTAATTATTATTATTATTATTATTTAATTTTATAACTTCTAAAAAGATAGTATTAAATTATGCTTAACTATTAATTAAATAATATAGTAAACTAATTTAAGTGATATAAAAGTTATTAAATCAATGAATATAATTTTAACTCAATAATAATTAACCATTTACTAAAATTAATAGATCTTTTAACATTAGAATTCTTAAATACTTGAACATTCAACAATGACAACAAGAACAACAAAACCTTTATCCCACTAAGCGGGGTTCATGAATCCTTTTTCTCCATTGCGTCCTACTTAGTATTATATTTTCATTTAATTCTACAAGTTTAAGATCATTTTTTATACAACATGCCCAAGCCTTCCTAGGTCTACCTCTGCGTTTCTTAACATAATTCGAATCTAAAACATCTACTATTTTAATCGGATCATCAGATGGTCGACATTTAATGTGACCAAACTATCTAAGACGACTCTCTCTAATTTTATTTGTCACTGGAACTACACCAACCTTATCACGGATATCGACTTTCTCTAATTTTGTCTGTCACAGGAGCTACACCAACCCTATCACGAATATATTCTTTTGATTTTCTCTAATTTTGTCTGTCACATAAGCTACAATAACCCTATCACGGATAAATTCATTATAAACCATCTAAGACGACTTTCTCTAATTTTGTCCGTCACAGAAGCCACACCAACCCTATCACAGATATATTCATTTTCCAATATTGTCTCCAAGTGTAAAGCCACTCATCCACCTAATCATTCTCCTCGGCAACACTTAACTTAGTTTTATGCTTCTCTTTTAAAGGCCAACATTCAGCGCCATAGATCATTGCAACTCTCACCACCATTTTATAAAATTTTTCTTTCAGTCTCAGCTGTACTATTCTATCATACAATAGCCTTGAAGCATTCCTCCACTTCAACCAACCAACTTGAATTCTACTAATAACATCCTCATCAATATCACCATCACTTTGAACAATAGACCCGGGATATCTAAAGTGTACACACCTTTTAATAATTTGATCACTCATAGTTACATTTCTGTCGCTAGAGCTACTGCTACTAAAATTATATTTCCTGTATTCGGTTTTAGTTCTACTCAAATGAAGGCCTTTAAACTCCGAGGTAGACATCCATAATTCATGTTTTTTCTGAGCTTTTTCTCGTCTTATCCATGAGAAGGATATCATCGACAAAAACATTCACTAAGGTACATCCTTTTGTAAGTGTCCAGTAAGACCATCCATAACTAAGCAAAAGGATTTGGGCTTAAAGAAGATCCTTGATGTAAACCAAAAAAAATAGGTAATATTTGGTCAATCCTCCTTTTGTTCGAACACAAGTAACAAGTCTTATATATATATATCTTTAATGACTTGAATATAAGTCATATCAACACATTTCTTCTCAAGAACTCTTTAAAGGATATCTCTTGGAACCTTATCTTAAGCTTTTTCTAAATCAATAAAAATCATATGTAGATTCTCCTTAGTATCTCTGAACTTGTCCATCAAACCTTTCAATATATAGCTTCCATAGTAGACCTGCCCGACATAAATCTAAATTGATTATGAGAAATTTTTGCAATACATCTTAACCTATGTTCAATTACCTTCTCCCATAATTTTAGAGTATGACACATCAACTTAATTCCTCTGTAATTTGCACAGTCTTGTGCATCCGCTTTATTCTTAAAAATGGGGACCAAAATACTCTTCTTCCACTCCTCAGGTATCTTTTTAGTTTTTTAAATAATATTAATTATTTAGTAAGCCAAGTAACTCCCAAATCTTTTAAATATTTCTACATTTCAATTGGAATATCATCAGGTCCTAGAGACTTTCCCCCTTTGGCTTTCTTTAAAGTTTCATCAACTTCTTTTTACTAATGTGATGATAAAAATGAAATATTTTATTATTATTAATGATATTAAGATCACTAAGGTTGATCATATTTTCCGAAACTTCATCAAAAAAGTTTATCAAAATAACTCACCAATCTATTTTGAATATCTTTTTCTACGTAACGTACATTTTGATTTTCATCTTTAATACACTTGTGTTAAATCCTCACTTTTTTTTTTTCTTTGTTTGATTAATTTATACATATATTTTTCTCCTTAGTATATGATATATTATAAAGATCACTAAAAGCAAAATTTCTATCGTCACAGATTGTTCTCTTAGATTCCCTACGGGTCGTTTGATATTTTTCTCAGCTCTGTAAGCTTTTGCATTTAAATTAATTTTTATAACATAACTTCTTATAATTTATCATTTATTGCACATTATTATTTCACCACCAACAATTTTTATCTTTAGAAACTTTTTCTTCTAATTCTCCAAGTACAACTTTTGTCACTTCTTTAATAGTGTATCTTAAATACTTGAACATAATGGACTTATTTGCCCTTTTCTTTTGAGTAAAGTGAATTCTGTAAGGAATGGTGTAACAAGTGCTAGAAGATCGTGGAGATTTTCTTGGAGTGAAGTTTATTTCATATTTCAGTAAAGGAGATAAGCTTTCTTTGCACTTTGATTTGTATTCAGATAAGTTTTATTGTGTAAGACTTGCATGTCTTATAAATCAATGTGTTGGTTTGTTTTCTTCTTGAAATATGAGTAATTTTTCATTTGTTTCTCCTTGTAATGAAGTGTAATCATGTGTAGGATTTAGATTTGCAATATTGTGATGGTATATTACTTCATGCTTAATTTACTTATGCAATTTGGTCAATTCATATGTTAAAACATATTGTGAAAATGTAATAACTCGGGAGGGCTATGCTTTTCCTCAATTAGTAATTACCATACGAACTTTTAGGATTTTGAAAAAGTAAACTTGGGGTGATTGCAAATAGATAGGGAAATAGATTTTAACTGGTGTAAATTAATGATTTTAGAGTGACAAGCTAAAATCTTAATCAATTTGATCTAGGGTTTAGGAACTTAAATCTAGGTTACCCACATTGAGGGCACTAGTGGGTAATCTAGGGTGACATACTAGAACCTACCCAGCATAATCAAGGATTTAGGAACTTAACTCTAGGTTAACCAATGATCTTTATACACTTGGAAAAGGGTAAAGATTAGGTTTGCTCCTATTTGTCACATGATTTCAATTAAATTTCTAAGCATTTGATTCCTACACTTATTAGAATTTTCATTGCAAGAAGAGAGACTTCAGCATAGTTTGAACTCTTCTACTTCCATTTTACCTTGTGACATTGCTTTTTTAATTAAATTTAGAGATAAAATTAATTCAGTAGAATTGAATATGCTAAACTTATACCAAACTCATTTTCAGGCTAAGAATTAGTTTTTAGTAGACTAAAACTTTTACTTATGTTGTGGAAATTAACTTTTTTCCTTGTGAGGCTGATAATCAGAACTCTATTAGAGCCCTATATTACTTGAACGATATGTGCATTTGCATAAACAAAAACCTAGTGTGTGGTACTTATGGAAAAATCTAAAATTAAAAAACATTATCATATTTTACATTACTAGGTGCGTTGTAGAAAAACATGGCGGTCACCCACACATCCAACCCTAGGCTTTCTTGGAAGTGGTCATTAATACGAGCGTGGCTCACTATTGCATGTGGTCATTTTGTCTTAGTTCGTGTCACTTGTGTCTCGATTAGTTGTCCCAAACCGATCGGGACCACTTGTGCTCGATCGGTCTTCCCAGACCGGTTGACACCCATTGTAAATTTAGTTGAAGAAATCTTATAAAACTTAACAATTTTCATTTTAAATAATTTAATAAAGATTATTTTCTTTTAACTTATGATACTTGACATGAAGATTGGAAAGCGACTGCTCTTTTAAGTAATTGGAAAATTGGTTTTCAAAATTATTAGACATGCTCATCTAAAAATAGTGATCCTCAAGTAACAAAAAAAGGAACAAGCACTGAGCGAACTAATGTTAAAAATAAAAAATTCAAATAATTAAAAGAATAAAATATATAAATATATGAAGAGAAGCTTGAGGTTAATAAAAAAATTAAAAATTGGTATCACTATTCCTTTTTAACTTAAATTTTCAAAAGCTTCTTGAATTGAAAGTGAGAGTATTATAATTAGAATGAGAATGTATAAAATAAGATTGTTTGATTGATAAATGCTAATGTTTCTATGCACTTGTTAATCAAACTTATTTTAGTCAATAATACACTTGAAACACTAAGTTGTATTATATTAAAAGAATATTAATATAAATAGTATTAAGATATTATTGGTTAATATTAATTCAAGACTTGAATAATATATATGCAATTTTGTTATATACTCGTTATTTTATTTTAGGAGCATTATACCATAATATAATGGATACCAAGATCCTTGAGGATATAAATTTGGATAAAAGATTACTTGAGGACAAGTGAGGTGTAAGTGGGGGAATTTGATAAGTATGCAAGGTGGTGTAGTTAAGTGTGATTTTTCTTATATTTTTGTTCTTTTTTATGTTTTTTTGTGGTGTATTTTGTGTATTTGTGCAATATACATGCATGATAACTTTTGGAAAAGAAATGCAAATTGGTAATCTAGGGCCTCAATTTTGCAATAGTAGCGCCATGACGCCAGATTAATAGTGCCATAGTGCCGGAGGAGCAGCATCACAGTGCCCTATACGGAGCATTTATGGAAAAAACCCTAGGCAAGACACTGAGGCGCCCGAAACAAGTGCCCTAACTCCACTAATATAGCACCACAATGCTCGTGGTATAGCACTCCAATGCCCAAATTTAATGATTTCAGCACCACACCTTAGGAGTAAAACTGCAGAGTCGAGCTTTTAACGTCGTAGATCTTAGAATAGCAATGCTCTAGTGCTCAGAAGCAATGTCGCTGCATTTCAGAAGCTGAGCCCAGATGTAATGCCTGGGCTCCCCATTTGAGCATTGTGGCGCCACATCGTGGCGCCCTGGCACCTATAGACGACATTGGGCTGTTTCCAACTGATGCTGACATGGAGGGATACTTTCTTTATAAGTGAAGTTTCAGGCGGCAGAGAGGGATGTTGGAGACATTCTTAAGATATGAAGACACTTTTGTATCCTTCTTAGGCTATGGAGGTTATTTTTAGGAGTGTTGTGAGGTTTGTGCTTCTGTAGTGAGTGAAATTTGAGAGTAAAACAAGCGGAGCAAATTGAGAAGGAAGAATTGCTTGGAGCATGAAGATTTACTTTGATTTTTTTATTTCTTCTTCATTTGTAAATTGTCTTTAATTTTCAATGGAATTGAATGCTCTCTCTTCACTCATGATGTGGGACTAGAGTAATTTCTTTTTTGAGTTGGTTGCGGAAGGTTAATTGTGAATTCATGTTAGATTTCTGAGTAATGACATGGTTAAGTTGATGTTTTAACCTTCAAATCTTCATTGGTTATTTGATTTGTTAAAAGATGCTATAGTCTAACACAATCAGAAGAAGACTTGTGAAACAATTAAGTTAAAACACAAACATTTAGTGAAATAGCAATATTGTCAATAGATGTTTGCAATCACATAAAGGAATTGGGAATACTGTTAGTCCTTACAAGTTTAAGGATCATAATATGAGATTTCATTGCTTATTATATCTCGGAAGAAAATAAGTACTTGTCCTTGATTGTGAACTATTTTAGGAAGAACCTAGTGGGGGATCTTTAAACTTTTACATAAATCAATTCAAAGAAGTGTTTTTCACATTAGCAACACTCCTAACCTCTAATTTTTCACTTTAAAATTTAGGAGCTACAGAAAACTTTTCAAAAATCTTAAATCTTTTGAATTAAATTAAAATTAGTAATTCAATGCTTAATATAATTTGAGAAGTAACAAGTTCCTCGTGTGGTTGATAACGCGGACTTAAAAATCTGTATATTTTTTGATTGACATATATACTTGCATGATTAATGTGTGCGTCCATGCATTATGGATTCATTCACATGTGAGGTTTGTTAAAATCTAAGGAGATTTGATTTTTCCAAGAATGAGGCCTGAGAGATTTCCGACTCAAACTCTCAAAAAGCAAACTTCTAAAATATAGTGTGATTGATCTTTAATCTTTCAATGAACGCTGGAATTTATCTAATAATATTCAATGTGATAGATTTGACTTTGTACAATGGAAATGCTACAAATGATATTGTTGATGCTTTGCTTGTAGTTTGCCTATTATCATGCAGGTAGATTCTATTCATATCTTCATTAGCAGTTCCTTTGTCAACTCATCCTTGATCTCAACATTCTGATTTTATATTGAATTACTATTTCATTTGCATTACAGACGGACTGCAAGAATACCTTATTTGTGGGAACGGTTTGTTGTCTTTGGCAAGCATTCTTCTTTATTATGGTTCCTTTCTACTTCTCTATTTTCCTTGAAAACCCTAAAATTAAATAGCTTCAACGAACTTTTACTCTTTCTCTATTTTCCTGAGGCTTATTTACTCTATTCCCCAGCTTTCTTTCTAATATCTTTATTACTGATTTTTAATGATTATGGTTTATAATGGCAACCTTCTTGGGCATTTCAAATGCTGGTATTCAGTTCTACAATACAAATATATAATTTCTATTTCAGTGAATGTGATATTTCTAAAACCTCTCTAAAGTTACCAACGTATTTGCAAGAGGCTAAGTTTTTGTGAAAATTTTGTGTTGTCATACACAACGTGTATATTCTACGAAGAGTCATGAGCTGTTGCCCTTGTTAGTTTAGTCATATTTAATTAGTTAATTTGTCTTTCTCATGGTTATGGATGTTAATGTCAACACTTACGTTTTGTTTTAAGACATCTATCTCTTTTTGTCGTTTATCAATTTTTAAGGGCGCACATATCATTCATCATTTTGGACACATTTGCCTTCATCTCAAAGTTATTAGGATTATATTTTCTTTCAACTTATCGCTACTATTTATATATCATGTAAATAATGATGATTTGTTGTTGGAATAAAGATATGGCTTGTATTCTCTCTCTTTGTGATTAATCATGGCTAGCGCTTTCTCTCTCTCTCTCTCTCAATCCATTTGAGTTGCTTGGCTTAGCCCTCGCTAAACATGTGCAGTGCAGCTGTTGATCTGCTTGTCTATCGTACAAGAACAATTTCTGAATATGCTCTAAGAAGTTTATCTAGTAACATATCTATATTGAATTTAACTTAAATTTTGCTAGACAAAAAAACAGGTTTTAACTTTTAAATTTTGGATTTAGTAAATTTAGTTTCTTCTCAAAATTGTCTCAGTTTTGTCTTAAATTCAGGATTTAACAACTCTTGGTGTCAGCACGATTTAGCAAATCCAGATTTACAGAATTTATTAAATTTGTTACTAAACAACCCTTAAAAAGACAGTTTTTTTTCTTCTGTGGTGAAGGATTATCCTCTTATTAAATATCTTTGTTCATAAACAGTTTTCATGCATATGCTAAATCATTAACACAATCCATGTTTCAGATTATTTCAGTACATTCAAGGAGCCAATTTGAATTCCTCGAGAATCAGAATGACCACCCCTGTATTAACCAGTATTGTTCCGGATGCAGGGCCCCTGCATTCCTCAGCCTACTCTATCAGATTCTATCTTCCCTCCAAATTCCAAGCTTCCCCTCCCATTCCTCTCCCAGAATTGAACCTCCACCCTGTGCATTGGCCCACTCGCTGTGTTGCAATCAGGCAGTTCTCTGGATTTGCCCGTGATAACAATATTGTGAAGGAAGCTGAGAAACTAGCCGTTAGCTTGAGGAAGTCACCCTGGGCCAACTCCACTGATTCTTTCGACAAAAACTCATATTCCATTGCTCAGTATAATTCTCCTTTTCATTTCGTCGGTCGGATTAATGAAGTGTGGGCTGATATCGATGCATCGAAGATACCGGGTTGCGAATCGGGCCGTGTTGCTGCCTATTGAAAGCTTGGAAGTATGCTTCATTTTACAAGTTGTGAGAAGTTTGAGCTCCAGGAAAAAAAAAAATGAATAATGTCTGATATTGCATGTATCAGAATATTGTAATTTGTAAATTTTGTAAGGTTAAATGCAGATGGGAAAAGGAGGTGCTGATTCTCTTGGATCCTGTGGTCATAATGATGGTATCGTTTCAGAATGTTGCAATGTCTTAATGCTTCAAAGTAGTGAAGGTGTTTTTATGGCCATCTGATTTTTCTGATGATTGTAAGGTTTTATTATGAAATGGAATAGTTATTTAAATGAGTGATTTAAGTTAAAAGGACATTTTAATTATTAATCACTATTTTTTAGTAGGGTTGTTATTAAGCCTAAACTTTCAAAAAAAAAAGAAAAAAAATCTTAAAAAAATATTTTTTTTAAGTCATTTAATTATGAATTTTTCTCTGCTTTTAAAAATAAAGGCTTGTACGGGCGGGAGGGTGGGTGATATAAATATATATAAGGTAGTTCTGAATAAATTGATGTGTGTGATGGTGCCTCGAGGTGGTGACCTACGAGTATTTGTGCAATGATGGTGGTGGTTGATGGCTATTGGCAGTTGGAGGCATTAATAATGGGTGTTGATGGGTAATAGTGGTGTTAGTTATTTTTTTAAAAAATATTTAAAATAATTAAAATTATTTTAACTATTTGTAAAAAGTTATATTTTTTTAAAAAATGTCAAAAATATATAAAATGAATATAGTTGAAAAAAAATGACACCTAGGAAAAATGAATAAAGATAAATACTCATATGACCAAGCTTGTTTTGATAATATTTGTGATGGGTAAGGATATATAACAAATAATGAATATTAATCCAAGGATCATAATATGTGATATTTATTGTAATGAAGGATGATACTAGCTCGGTGTAAGTATATGAATGATCAATTTTCATTAAAGGAATTCTAAATCTANATATTGTATGATTAACATCATTCTCTACCTAATTGATAATTCAAAATTGCCTAGATTATATTAGTTCAAAATCTGAATAAATTTAATGTGCGAAATAATCATGTGCAAAATAGTTTTTTAAATTAATTTAAGCAAGTGATTATATCAACAAGATTATCTGATATGAGTTTATGTAAACGAATCAAACTATATGATCAACCGACACTATTTTTTCAGAAAAAATTGAAGGAGACAATAAGTGAATATTAGAGGATAGAGAGTAGGGATTTCTCATGACAATCTTTTTAATTCTCCGTTTGAATAGAAGGAAGAGTGTTGGATTTCCCATTTCCCCTTAAGAAGAGTGACTTTCTTGCCTTAACATGGTAAATGAGAGAGCGGTGGAAATCTTAAGGGGAAGTTGCAGGGCATGGACTTAGCCCATTGCTGCAAAACAACAATAAAAATCAGTTATTATTTTTATTATCTTAATCATGTGATAGAGAATATGATAGTAGGTATGTTTTTTGCTTAAAAAATTTCTTGTAAAACTTGATTATATATGTTATAAAAGTAGCTCGTGAAATTTTAGAACTATCATTATATTCAAGGACTCGGTTTTGATTATAGTTTATTAGGTTTTTTTTTTCACACATTGATTCCTCTTTTTTGGGTGCACTACACAATTTAATTGCTATCTAAGTGTGTTGTTTGCTTGATGGTCTTACCACCGAAAGAAGAACCACATTTAATAAATCAAAAATAAAAGCTACACAGAAGGATTTTTAATCACCCGACTCCCACATTTTAATTACATCTCATTGGACTTATAGAAAAGTTAGAATGGTAACATTCATGCAATCTAGTGACAGTGGAACCTAGTAAAAATAGGATATGTACTTCCAAATAAATTTGAATTTGGAAAGTACGTCACATTCGCTTTGACGCATGGATATTTAAGCGCAAGTTTTTAAAAGTTATAAAATTTTATTTTTGTGCCTTAAATTTCATAATTGCATATGTATTTCTACTTGTAAGACTAAAAGAATGATACAAGATATATTATGCATCACTTGTGGAAAGAACTTGTGAGGTAACAAAATCTCATATAATCTACTCATGATATGTTGTAAACATCTTAACATTCAACAACAAGAGAATGTTTTTAATATTGCTTGCTTGGAATGTGAACCATGTAAGAGCTAAAATTTTCACAGCTAACTCAACACTTGCCCGACCCTACCACGCAGACCCAACCTCATGGTCTGAGACCTAGCCCTCATTTCCTTGTGGTTGGAAGCCTCGCTGGAGTGCCTTGTCATCGACAGACACTAACTTTACCGCAACATGGAAAATTGTGGACATCCTCTCCCTTGACGAGGAGAGCTTCTTTCTGGACTTTGCCAAATAATGAGCAACGAACATGATGGTATAACCTCCTTGGATCCTTTCCTTTCCTTTCTTAGCTTGCTCTAGGGTTAGTTGAGTCTTGACACGTGGTTTCGGTCACCCACAGGGGGTGAATGTGTCCAATCATCGTTAATCGATGCGATCACCTCACTTATGTGATGGTCGTTGTTTTCCCTGAACGAAGCCATAGGGTACGAGTACCATTCATGGAATAACCCTTTGTAGAGTTGAGTGTTTCCTCTTGTTATGAACCCTAGCACAAATCCCTATGGATTGTAGTCCCTTTCTCCCCTTGCTTTGGTTTCCTCAACTTTTCTTGAAAAAGTCGAAATGTTAGGCTTTGTAAACTGAGAAAAACTTTGTAGCTAGCTCGCTTTATAAAGTCCTAAAAAAATTGTGAAATATCAAAAACTTTGTAGTTAGTCCATGTCACAACATCATGGAGAGTTTTCCCTTAGAATCTTGTGGGAGAAACTCTTCATATGCCTCGCCAAAGCAGGAGCTGGTTATGTTGCATATCCAAATGTCCAAACCTTTAGGAACCTAAGTAAGAACGTTAGTGCGAGCTTGGTTTGCTATCGAGCGTGGTTGCTTACTTTAGTTAAATATCTTGTTTAAAGCATGTTGCATATCAATTTGCCTTGACCGGCTGCCCCAACCCATCCAACATTTCACTTTGCCTCGATCTGCTGCCTGACCCAAGAGTTTGACTGCTTTGACTGGCTGCATGACATGATCACTTTGTCTCGACTAACCGCCCCAGCTCGATCGACATGTCACTTTGCCTTGACTGGCTACCCCGGCCCAGTCATCATTGCACTTTGCTTTGAATGGTCCCCCTGGTTTGGTCGACATAGCACTTTGGTTCAATCGACTGCCCCAGCCTGGTCGACTGATCACCTGCATAGTGCATGTTATGCATGTGCATGAGTTTGAATGCTTGCTTGTATGGTGCAGTGTACCCTATATGTGTCTATCATTTGTATGTGTTTTTGGTCGTTATTGGGATAAGTGTCACACTCTTTAGTGGCATCATATTCCCTATGAGACTGAGCACAATACTTTTTGTGATGTAAGCTTTGCATGACATCTTGTGTGGTTTTCAACATTTGCTTGAGTTTCACCTTGAGTGCCCCTTCACACACCTCTCTTAGTCAGTGCTTCCATAGCATACTAAACACTTCTATCATCTGACTTTTTGCACTTACATTTGCATGCTTACATAGATAGTGATTCAGGGTTGATAAGAGATTGAGTCCCGTGTCAGTCGCAATGCCTTAACGAGCATTACTCGTCGGGTTGATCCCGGTGAGCAATATGAGATAAGTCATCGAGGTTGACACTAGTATGATTGTCCTAAGGATCTAAGGGATCTGACTTGTGCCACCTTGCATGTTACAGGTTTACATTTAATGACCCTTATTTTAGAAACTAAAAAAAATAAATTTTCTACTTATTATTACATTTGCCATGATTTTAAAATAATGCATGTAGCGAACTATGTCGTATATAAAGCCAACTCATTTCAAAATCCACCTTGACTGACATCTTTTGGTTCCCTTGGATCTTTAAGATAGGACCGGCAAGACGACCCCGGAGACTTTACCCTATGCACTTAGATGCGAGTTAGGACACTTTTTGTTAGATGGTGTGCTAGGTTAGGATTTAGAATGCTAAGTAGTTTCTTTTAACGCCTCTGGCTATTATTCTATGATTTTTTTCTTTTGTTCTTATGCTAGTCATGTGTCACGTTTTTTTGCACTTTTTGGTGTGCTTGCATGCTTGTTATGCATGTTAGTATAGTAGGGTGTTCTTCTGCAGGGTACCGTGCATATATGTGTGGCCACGACTTTCTAAGTGCTCGGTTTCTAATTTAATTTTTATATCTTCTCTTTTCTCGCAGTTATGAATGCAAGTATACGTATCGCTCAAGTAATACAGGGCTCCAGTGGAGTCCTGGTTATCGATCTCATAGGGAATATAAGGGAGCTTTAAAATGTAAAATATAGTGCAGAAAGCCGATATCCAATTCACAATGTGTGTACTGAAAATTTTAAAGTCATTAATAGTATAAAGACGATTAAATACTCAAATTCATTAAAGTACTAACTAAGCTTCTAAGCAAGTTATCGAACACCAAACTAAGTTTTGGTGTTGCAAGTTTCAAATATGGAGAAGACGTCCTCCCCCTTACAATGATGTTGTGGTGAGTGAAAGATAAAGATTAGTAGGATATTGTGTTGTGCCAAATAGGAGCATTCCTATTCTTTACCCCTTTCGAGTGTTGCCAAAAACATTAACTAATCCTAGGTTTATCTCCTAAATCAATAGCTAAGCTAGGAGGGTATTAGTTGTCACTCTAGAGCTCCCACTTCCCTTCCCCTGAAGGCTAGCTCTTGCTTTAGTTTACCAACAAATTGGGAATTTTAGTCTGTCACTTTAAGATCTCCAATTCTACGCCCAATAAAATATATTTTCCTATTATTTGCATTCAACCTCCATGAAATTTACCATCCATGAGATTTGAATGTGATCTTCACTATTGCTGTAAAATACATAGCCCTATCAAATCATATGATTCACGACAAATCTTAACAATTCAATTGGCCACATTGAAAAGTAAATGAAACATAAAGTGTAAAATCATCACAACATTTCAGCATGAATTTGGTACAACCAATCTAAATCATCACATCACCACATCTCATTGCAAGGAGAAAGACAAATAAATTTACTAACAACTCATGAGGAAGATACAAAAAAAAAGTATTTTATATTTAAAAGCAACTTCATGCAATCATAAGAAGTAAATACAACTTATCTCAAGTTCTTCCCCAAGCAAATCCCTTGAAGTTCCTTTGAATTCTCTTCTCTCTTTACAACTTCACACAATTCCTTCTTTAGATGAATAAGGGAGAAGAAATCTCTCACTTTCCTTCTCCTTCCACACTCCTTAGAGAGGAATCCAACACAAACCCTAACTCTCTCACACTCTCCAAACAAGATGAAACACTCTCCCCTACACTCAAACCATCGAATTTGGGCACCAAAAGCAGTTTAAATTCGCTTAGAATGAATTCTCCAAGAGATTTCCCAAGCACCCCTTCAAAATCCGTCCAAATACATTGAATTAGGGCATAAGTGGGCTTTGGGCGCCGCCCGCCGACACCCTTTTTGGCGCCGCCAGCGCCCGTAGGCAGTTTTGGTTACTTTATCTCTTTTTGCTTCAAATTCATTCCTTTTTTGCTTCCTTTGGCTCCAAACACCTTATCGACACTATTTTTGGTTGGAGGAGTTACCTGAAAGAAGCTGTCGATCACCGGAATTGAAATCCTGTTACCCGCTTCGGAAGGACGTTTTAATTTACATATATTTTTAGAAAAATATGAAATCAAACTGATCTCATATTTTTCATAGTTTAAATGAAAGAGCGTTGTACCTCAAATCATGTATCTATCCTAAAGGATAAACATAAGACTTGAGGATGAGACTCAATCAAATAAAATAAGGAATATATGACTTTGGCTGTAAACGAGCCGAACTTGAGCGAGCTCAGGCTTGGCTCGTTCGAAATAGCTCGTGTTCAAAATCGGCTCGTGTTTGAAATTGGCTCGTGAATGTTCGTGTTTGGCTCGAAATTGGCTCGTTAAACTAAAATTGAGAAAAATAGATGTAAAGTGTGGGATTCAAACCTGGATCAAATATATACAAAAGAAGACACTAACTACATTGCCACGTGAGGTGCTATGATTTAAACTTAGACATAAATATATATAATATATTATTATATAGATAATATATGTAGTATATTGTTCAAAAAAAGTTATATAATTTTTTTTTCACGCCATTTCGAGTCGAACACGAGTGAACAAACTGTTGTTAGTGTTCGGCTTGTTTACATTTTGAGCTTAAAAATTGTTCGTTTTTGACTCGTTAGTCTTAACGAACAAGCCGAACATGAGCTGCTTAATGAGCCGAACACGAGCTGTTCACGAACAATGAGCCAAATTGACAGCCCTATATATGACATCCGTTTGGTCTACGAAACTTTTATATTTGCCGACAAGTTCTTCTATTTAATATAAAGGATTAAATAGGATTTATATTAAGTTGGGTTTGGACATTCTTCCTATAAGGGCAAGCTCCTATAGCTAATTACATCTTAAATGACCAAAGTCACCTAAGAAGACTCTCGATAAAATTAGAAAATAGTATCTTCAAGGAGTTTCAAAGGGTAGGACTTTTCAATGAGATCAGACGTAGATGTGTGAAAGGGGATTGGTTCAAATTTGGAACATTTTGTTGTAGAGTCCAAAAAAGGAATAACTAGGGGATGTCATGGATCCAGAGGAGAACCCCGGTGACTTCTCAAGTTATCCTAATGTTTGGCTTCAGTTTTGAGGAGAAAAATTTAAGTGTTTCATCCTACCAATTTTATTAGTTAGCGTTTACATTCGTGTGAAATGATCACACAAATAGCCTGGAAGATGTGAGGATTTAGGTCGTGACAAACGACAATCTCGGAATCCTAAGACAAGTTAGGGTGTATATTGTATAACAGAGCTATACAAAGGTCTAAAGATAAGGTGAGGATTTACTTTGCATAAGCAAGCAACGTCGAAGTCCTATGGATTTTGTTGTTTATATTTAAGGAAGGAAGATTGGTTTAGTTGAGGAAGACAGGTTTTGCTGTTGAAGATGACCGTGCTGCCCACCATGCTAACTCCAAGCTCGCTGCTGCGACGAGTTTGAGTTTTATAGTGTGTCAAGTTATAATGTTAAATCAGGTAGCACTATGGTTGAAGTTCTTTAAATTTTATGATGGCATATTAAAGTTGATTAGAGCGACACCGGTTAGGATCCTACAGCTCCCTCATTCCGGCATCACTATTTTTTATTAGATCCACTTAGTCTAAATGAACTTACTAAATTAAACTTAATGAGTTCCATAATTTCATTTAGATCATGGGAACCTTCGTTAGCAACCGTAGGTTACCTCCTCCGAGGGATTCCGGATCATCCAATAGAGACATCTTAATTTAGTTGTAATTGTAGTTTTGTGTGATGTTTGTGATTAAAGTTTGAGTTTTTTAATAGTGAATGTTGTGGCGGTGAATTTTATCTTGGTTGATTTTAGTTTTGGTTTTGGTTTTGGTTTTCGAATGTTGTGGCGGTGAATTTTATCTTGGTTGATTTTAGTTTTAGTTTTGGTTTTGGTTTTGGTTTTGTGGCTATCGTGATAGTTTTAGTTTTCCATGCAAATTTGTACAAGCACAAAAGTATCGCATAAAAGTACAAGAAAGACAATGCTGAAAACTGTAAAGGCGTACCTGGCGAGTCTTTTCGTTCCACCACCTGAAACTTAAAATGCATGTCAGGGCAATTTATGTAGAGGCAAAAAGTCAGGTTTTGGTAGTTTTTCTAACCCTATTTCATATCTTGATGGGTCCTTAGGAGTTTAATTAAGGGATGATTTGTCAAGCAAAACATATTAAGTTTAGTAGATCTTCAAGATATCCAGCAGATCTAGAGAAAGAAGCAGGTCCGCTCTACTCTCTCGCTGCCTGGTGGAAAATCCCGAGTTCTTTTAAACTTATTATGTTGCTTAATAAGTCATCCTGTAAATACTCTTAGTGCTCATTGAGCACTGATGTCTCAATTATCCCTAAGAATAGGGTAATTATCACTTGTGATTCAATTTAAGAATTATGTGGGTGAAGACCCTTAAAGAGACAAGTTAGTGTTGTTGGAACACTTAGCCAAATTTTAACCCTAATTGGGCTTGTAGAGTTTGAAAGATGTTTTAATTTTTAATGGTTTTTACTTTTATAATCCTCATTTAAATGAAACTTGATTTAGTATTGGGCTTGTAGTGTTTGAAAGATGTTCTAATTTTCAATTATTTACTTTTCTAATCCTCATTTAAATGAAACTTGATTTAGCCTAAGTCACTACTAAGCCCTTAGATCTTAGTGAGTGTCTTAATTAGTTTTTGAAAAGGTTAGGCTTTAGGTGGTCATGATTCATGATTTGAATTTTATTTGAAAATCAAAGAAGGCTATTAAATTGATTAATTATTGACTTCAAAAGTCATACTAGTCCTAGGTTCATTTTATTTTAATAAACTTCCAAATTTTAATAATCTAAAAATTTATTAACTTACCAAAATAGGGGTATTAAATTGATTAATTGTTGACTTCAAAAGTCATACCCCTAAGTCCTGGGCTCATTTTATTTTAATAAACTTCCAAATTTTAATAATTTAGAAATTTATTAACTTATCTTTTTTAATTGGGAAAGCGAGGGTGGTTTCTACCAATTAACCCCTTATATTTAAAACATCCAAATTAAGATCATAGGTTTCCCATTTCCCTTCTTGAATTAAGCATAAATGTTAATTAAGGCTAAATTTCCAAAATTACACATTTGCCCCTAAGGCTCTAACACTTCATAATTTATCAAATTCAATTAAAATGACTTTAAAATTTTTATCCTACCTTATTCATGAGTCAATTAAGACATCATAGAAAAAAATATGATTTTTCAAAATTTAATTTAATTTTTATAATTATTTTCATGTAGAAATAGGATTTTCCAAAGGAAATTCCTAACTTGACCAAGGTAAATTATAATTTCTTGAAATTTTTACTGGAGGTAGACCTAGACCAAAGAAGCCTTTGGATTAAATTTCATGATTTTTTGAATTTTATCTAAATTGTAAGAATTATTGTAAGTTATGGGGTATTTATTAAATATAAAATATTTTAAATGGGGAAAATTAAGTTTTGTATTTTTGAAAAGTCTCCCCAAGGTCAAAGAACTCAGAGAAGAAGATTTTATATTTTTTTGAATTTTATTTAATTAATTGGAATTATTTTAGTGAAAACTCATTTTTAGCCTTTAAAAATTTTTAAACTTTGAAATTCAGTTTCTTTATTTAGAAAATAAGGAAAAATATTCTAATTATTTCTAAGTGATTAGGAAGCAATTTCGAGCATTTTCATGTGTCTTATTATTTTTGTGATTTTTATGAATTTTTAATTATTTTAAATATTTAAAAATAGGCTAAAAATGAAGTTTTTATTTTAAATATCATTTTATTTTTATAAAATTTCTCTGATCACAGAGAAATCCAAAAACAAGTTTTCATAATTTTTTTTAGTTATATTTTGATTTTTTGTAAAAAAAATTATTTAAGTGCCAAAAAAGATATTTAACTTGAAAAATCAATTTAGACCATCAAATGTACTCAAAATGCTTTGAAATTTTTATGGAGAATTCTCTAGATCTTAGAAAATGGTGTAGATTAAAAATCAAGTCATTTTGATGTTTATATTTTTCAAAATTAATTATCTTAGTGATTTAGTGTTTATGAAAATTAGGTGCATTTTAAATGACTTGACTCATGAAAAATTCTCCTAAAGGTTCCCTAGTCATCATAAACCTTCCAAAATTTTCTTAGAAATTTCTAATCAACATGCTAATTTTCATGATTAATTTAAGTAAATAATGTGCATAAACTTGAAAAATATAGATCTCTATCTAGAGACTTCCTATGATTTTGGAAAAATCAGAGGATGTTTTCCTTAACAGAGGATATAACATGTTAAAATTTCAAGTCATGGTAAAGTGCCAATATGCATGGAAAATCAAAACATTCAAATCAGTATTTAATTAATTAAAAATAAAATATTCATCAAATGGACTTTAAATTATTTTCACATTGTTCTCCTCTGTTCACTAAGTAAGGGAGTATTTTTATTTTATTTTTTTTGATTTTTCTACACCAAGATATGAATTTTTGAAGTTGTATTTAAATAAATAGAAAAAATCCCTGCTTATCTATTTAAACAGTGCGGCGCCGTGTAGATCCTAGGAAGCTCCGAACTCCACGCGGCCCGCTCCCATTCGATGCCGCCATCCACCTTAGGGCTGACTCGGCCCTCAGTTTATGTTCTGAAGCGCTGTCCGGCTTGATCTCCTCCATCCATCTGATACAACCGCGATCGGACGGCTCCCCATCATCGTCTCTGATAGAGTGATCCCACGACCGTCCACACTAAAACCCTAAGATCTCAGCCTATACTTAACCAAATCAATTCGGGTTTGATCCTATCGACTTGTCTAAGTGAGACGAACATATCCATTTGGTAATCATGCAATTAAATTAAGCTTAATCAAATGGAGAGTTAAAATAGGCTAGGGAGAAGGAGAAGTTTTATACCTTTGCTCTGAGATGTAAAGCTTCAATCAGAGGGTCTTGGCACGTTCGTTGGGGTCCAAGGAGGCTAGGGATTAAGCCTCTTGCTGTGGTGTAAGACCTAGGTATGAATTCGACCAAGCTTGATTTCAGGCGTTGGTCTAGAGCTTTGGTGGAGACTATTTCAGAGGGTAATTTGATGAGGCTTTGTCTTCTCTTACTATTGTGAAGGTGTGGGCACAAGCAATTGAAGTTTGGTGGAGTTTTCATAGATGTTCTGTTTTTTCCCTAATTTTCAAGCTCAAAATTAGGGTTACACAGGGGGAATCAAGGCAGTAGAGTGATTGGAATAGGTTTTGGAGGTCTCAAGAAAGCTCTGTGAGTGATTTGAGAAGCTCTCTTTGAGAAAATTTTAGCACACCTCCCATGGACGTGAAGGTGAGTTTTTATAAAAATGGCCATGGGTGGCTCTCAAGGCACAAGTTTGGGTGCGTTGTGGCGCTTAGGTGGAGGGCAAAGGAGCTACAGTTTGATTTGGATGAGCTGGCCTCTAGGTTTGATTTGGGTGAAGCTCCATGGGGGTGGCTATCGGTTTGGCCATTTTTCGGCCACTAGGCTGGTCGGCCGGCCAGGGAGAGATAGCTAGGAGCTCAGGGAACCCGGGGGAATATGGCACAACAATTTAGTGGATTGAGGTTTAATTTTGGCAAAAATACCCTAATATTACGCAAAAATGGAATGAAATCCCTTAATTTAGGGGGCCTTTGGTCCATGGCTTAGTTTAGGTTGTTAGATGGGTTTTGGCTCAGTCTTAGAGTCTAACCAATGGCTGAGGTGGAGTTAATTTGGTGACTTTGAGGTAGTTAGGCCATCTTTGATGCATAGGTTCAATGTGGGTTCAAGTGATCAAAGTTTGGGTTTGGGCTAGGTTAACCATGTCAAATGACCCAATTGATTGATCAACATTGTGTAGATGATTTTTATGAATATTTTTGGTGAAGGGTTGATGTGATTTTGAGTTCAATTGGTAGGTTAATTTGAGGGATTTTTGAGATTTGGCCAATTTGGGTATGTTGGGCTAGACATGAGTCTAGGTTGGGCTAGCCTTGGGCTAAGTCCAAATTGAATGGTCCACATGATCAAGGGATGTGTTTTAAAGATTTTTTATGAAGGGATGGAGTGGAAATTTTTCGGTTAAGGCCCTCAATTTAGTGAAATTTTGAGACATGGTCAACTTGGGGCAAATTCAGGGCTTTTGGACTTAGGTTGAAATTAAATGAAATTGAGGTCCTACCAAGGCCAATTTAAGGTCAAATTTGATTTGTAGGAACTTTATGAAGATTTTTCAACTCAAATTGTGGCCAATTGAGTGGGGCTATGGGTTCAATTTGGTGAAACCAAGTCATGGGGCAAAAATTGGGTTTTTGATCTAAATCAAAATTGGGTTCAAATCATGGATCAATTGGGCTTGGATTTGGTCTTCATTGGTCATATGAAGTGTGAATTTGAGTTTAGAATTGAAATTGGGGAAATTGAAACCAATTGGATAGAAGTTTGAGGTGATTTGGAGAAAATATGGGCCTTTAAAGGGAAATTTGGGGTTTTGATCAAGGATGGTTAAATTGGCAAAATAAAGTCATGTGATAGTTGAGGAAAATGAAATTGGGAATATTTGGGAGTTTTGGGAATTTTTTGGGATTCTATAATTTTTTTGGAATTTTGAGCCAAAGAGGGGTATTTTGGTAATTTGGCCAATTTGGGGATTTTGGGTAATTTGGGTGTTTTTAAGGTGTTTGAAATGATTTTTGAACAATTTTGGGTATTTTGGCTAGATTTGGAGATTTTGGCCAAATTTGGGGTCCCAAGGGTATCTGGGTAATTTGGGGGAATTTAGGGGCAATAGGGTAGGTTGGGTATCTTGATAGAGTTAGATTGCCAACCACCATAAATAAGACATGGATCAATGGAAACCCCATTTTGGGTCCTCTATGTAGTGGGCTTAGCTAAACCCTAGCCTAGGGTTAATGGGTTTAAGGAATCACCTACAAGAGTCTCCCAAAAGTATCAAGGGACCAAAGCCTAGAAGTTCTGGGTTTAGGGTAATGAGTGATTGTGAGTACAAGTGATTGAAAGTAAGTGCCTTAGCCCTAGACCAACACCCAGGGACAATCCTAAAGTCCAGCAGTCCTAATGGTGGCTCAACTTGAGTTTCCCCCATAGTGACCCCACCTACTAAGTGCTAGAGGTTAGGACCAATATGTGGAACTTCAAGTTGAGTAGAGAAGAGTTTGAAAATTCAATTAGTGAGGGTTCCTTGTCTAGTTTTCTAAGAATAGTCAATAAAAAAGTCCTATGGCTAGACCTTAGGCTATTAAAGAGGAAAAACTAAACCTCAACCAAAAGTGAGGTCAACACACCTAAAATCATCACACTTGCAAAAAAACATAAAAAATACATTCCTTTAAAGTGCAGTATCACCAAAAATGAGTAAAAATACGTATAAGAAATCCAACATATTTTTGGTGTGTCAAAATCCCCCAAACTTAACAATTATTTGTCCTCAAGTAATTTTTCTACTACATAAAATTATGATTCATGAAAGAGAACTTCACTTTAAAGAAATCATAATTTTTTATTTAAATGAATATAATGGCAAGACTTTCAGAAAGGTTAATAATAATTCAGATCAAAATTATAGTTGCAAGATCATCTAGTCATCAAGTTTAGGAGTTCTAATCTCATATTTATTTCAAGATTAACTATAATTTGTCACAATAAGTGCACATGGAAGAATAATATGAAAAAAAAATCTATGAGCTCTATTAGTAAGGATGCTAATACTTTAAATATAAGTTCAGAAGTATACTTAAATTCTTTCCTTTAAGTTGATTCCAGTGAAACCAATTTTTGATTAGGCATCTCCTTAAGCTTCTCCTCACTTATAATTTATTTTTCTTTTCTATATCTGGATTGTTTTTCAATCCTTTTCTTTTTCTTTTCTCTCTCTTTTTGTTTTTCTTTTGGGATTGTTTTTCAATCCTTTTTTTTTATTTTAAAGTGAGGATTACTATATTTGGATAGCCTTTAATAATTTTGAATTTCACTTCCCTCCCCTTAAAGTTGGAACTTGTGACATTCCTTTATTTATAAATGTATATTAGCTTTTAAATGATTCATCATAAAGTCTCACTTATTATCCCTTCATATAAACCCCAAGGACACTTAATATTTCAAAAATACAGTTTTCCTTTACTTAAATAATCAACCATAGTCTAATCCTCTTATACTAAATATCTTGGCCTATAAAGTTAATCTTCATTATTATAAATTTTTAATTTAAGCCTTCTAAGGTATTTAAATCAAACCAATAATTTAGTTATCTAAATTTAAGTCCTAAAATCATAAACCATGTTAAAATTTTTCATAACTAAAAGTTAATTTTTTTTTAATCTCCCCCAACCTTAAGTTTTTCATTACACAATAATAGAGGTAAAAATTACAAAAGAAATCTAACTTTTTGTAGCGGGCTTTTGATCTGTCTGAAGCTGTGCAGGTATTCATCACAAATTTGAACTAGGAGGCCTGAAACAGTTAAAAGCTTTTCTGCTCATAATATATTAGAGATTTGCAGGGAAAAGAAAAAAATTTAGAACATAAACATTAAACATCTACTGCACATATATAACTACTCCAATTTTAAACTAAAGAAACAAATTAACACACATCCATTAATTACAACCACATCACAGTTTTAGTACAGTACAACCATAAAAGAAAATAGGAAATAAATACATATGATCACTGATCCAACATAAACTACAAACACTACAAGAACAACTAACTAATACAAACACAAAAAACTACCACTCATCATAACAAACTACCACAAACACAACAAACTACCACTCATCATCACCTCTGGCATCCTCTGGGTCGTCAGCTGGCTGGTACGGACTATAGCTGGGTGAAGTAGGAAAGATCACACTAGAGTCTCCCGTCATGAATCTAAATTGAGCATCATAAAAAGTTATATCGTAATCAACCCTCCTACTAGTGTACTCATCGTTGGCCTCATTCCTTGCTTCTATTCCAGTGATCTGACTGTGTAACCTCTCGATGTCACCTTGTTGAATCATCAACTATTCCATAACATTCGAAAGAGTATATGTCATGGAAGTAGAAGGAATATCATGGCTAGCAGAAGGGGTAGAAGGGTCATCACCACTCTTACTCTCTGATCTCCATCCCACATGACCTTCATAAGTATTAATGTTGGTTTTGCTAATAGGCTTCAAAGGATGGACCCATTCTTCACCGTGATCAAATTCAACTCCTAATAGTACACATTATGTGTGAATCAGGGTAGGATGTCCTAATCCTCCTTTAGTCTCTCCCTTCGCAATAGTTTGAATACTCTTATAAATAATTGCCCCAATGTTAATTATCTTTGAATTTTGAATACAGAAATTCAAGATGGCTCTATCTCGAGAAACTTCACTTTGATGATATGTAGGCATTATTTTTGAAGAAATAAAGTAATGTCAGGCCCTAGATGAAACATTCAACATAGAAGCAGGAAAATTTATCCTTTGCCTTTGCTTAATTTTCCACTCTCCTTTCCCATCAATAAGAAAGGCAATAACTTAATCCAAGTTAGAATCCATTATACCAAATGATGTATATTCACAAAAACCAGGGTTCCTCAACTGATAAAATTCATTAATCTGGTCCGAGGTAAATTCTATCATTTTCCCTCGAATATACACCTGATCTCCCGTAGTCCACAACATATTTGCATAAAATTCTTGGACTATCCCCAAGATCACACCAGCAGTAAAATAACAAAATATTTCCCACTTTCGATCAGCTATCAACTGCTCTACAACTCTGCCTAGATTTTCAAACGCTCGATCCTGTATACACTTCTTATTGCTTAAGTACGAATTGAATTGATATTGAGCTTTAATATTAACAAACTTTCCTTCATCATAATCCAACTTCCTCTTCCCCTCACTCATCCTTGGAGCCGTATGAAAATTTCTAAAAAACTTGAAAATAACTCCAAATAAACTTCAAAATCAACTTATAATAAACTCTAAAGACAAATCTAGCAAGTAAAAACTCCTACACCATAGATAATCCCCAAATATTCACAAAAACTCCAAATTTCAGATTTTCCAAATTTAGTAGATTCCTATGGTGAAAATCGAAAAGAAAATTTAGTTTAGAGTGGAGCTCTTACCAAAAGAAGATAAAATCCACACTTTTTAAGCCTTGAAAATGCTCTAAATGGCAATGCAAGCAAGCCCTAGTATGATTTTTCAGCCCTAGCTAAAGGTTGAAGATGATAAAAGGGTAAAAATGGCGGGCCCCCAAGTAAAATTTGCAATTTTAAGGAAAAATTGGGATTTTCAGGTGGTTTGGGTGCCGTTGGCGCTCTATTGATTTAAAATACCCAATCTTTCTATATTTGGGCGTCGTAGGTGCCTATTATGGCGTTGTCGGTGCCAGACCTATTTCATGGTCCAAAAAAAAAATTTTTGTAATTTTGATCGTTTAGAAATCACATCAGCATCTAATTAGCTTTTTTAAGCATCAAAAATCATAATAAAGTGATCAATTAACTTGAATTTACACAAGCAATGCAAAACATCACTTTTTTAATATAAAATCCAAATTACAAACATACACACTTAAGCACACAACCACATATGCTTTAGCAAACTACGCCACATCAAATTTTAGCGTGCACATAACCACAACACTCTAGCACTAAAAACTAAATATTAACACAAATCTCAAGCATAATATGTCTGAAATTGTAAAGCAAAGCAATCCAAATACTAAGCACACCTAGCATAGTAAAGTTCAAACACTACATACTAAATACTAAATATCAAATTGAGTCACTAGTCCTCATCGGTATCGCTACTATCGTCTTCTCTGATATCTCCCATGATTGGTGGTGCATGAATAGATTGTAAAAGGGGCGATACGGAATCTCGTCAGTTGACTCTTCAAAAATCAAATATTTTCTCTTCGTCAAACGTATCAGACCCTCTTCAATACGCCCAGTTTGATTAAACTGTTTCTTCATCCTCCAATTCAGATGATCAAATAACTCTGAGATATTTTTACTTGCATTCATAAGATTTTGCACCTCTTTCTCCAGTGTCTTTAACTTCTTTAGAACCAACTGTGAACTTTCAGGAAAGTAGAGTAGGATAGGTTGTGAACTCTGAGATGGTTGATCTGCAATAATGTTCATATCATTCTCACCTCCAATTGCTTGGCATTCCTATAGATTAGTTAGGTCCATGGGCTTTCAAGGAAGAAGTACTTTCTCTAAGCTTTCATATGGCACTTGTGACTGGCTGCAAAGAATAAATATGGTGGAAGGATGTCCAAGCCTATATTTAGATCTATGTACAATCAGTCCCAAGACAGATCTCACAATGATGGTACCAATATCAATAAGTCTCCCCATTTGAATACAATAATTTAGAATTGCACTATCCTTAGTCACTTTGCTAATCTTCATAGTTGGGAATAACTTTGCAGATATGAAGAAATGTCATTGCTTTGACACGGGATTTAACAGTGTAGCTGAGAAACTTACATACCTGTTGTCTCTTATCTCCCAGTCTTCATTTTCATCCGTCGGAAATCGGTAAATCTCATTCATATTGTCTCTCGTAGGGGCAAAAATTTGTATAATGGCAGATTGAAACATTCTCTATCATAAATAAGTTGTTAATCTTTGAAGGGGTAAATGGTACAAACCTGCCTCTCACATAGAGGTCTCCTTGGTTGATCCCATGTAGATTAACGTAAAATTCTTTAACCACAGGAATGACTATAGCAGCAGTAGTGTAACATAAGACTTCTCAATGCCTCTGCATAATAATATGCTCTACTCGAGTACTTAGAGCATTCATACCATTATTTTTGAAGCCTCTCTCCTTGATTATCCTCCTCTTTATCAGAAACTTGTTGAACAAGAGCTTCGCTCGACACTGATGAATTTTCTTTTGTTGAACACTCTGAATCTTGGATTTTCTATGGAGTTGGAAGCTATTGGATGCAAATTTTGGATCTATCCTATCATTTTTCTGGAGTTCAAGCATTTAAACATTGAGTTTAGACAGTTATAGGGTTGAAAATCTTGCCAAATTCCACCAAAAATTGAAAATACAAACCCGGTAACCATTTCTGGTCATGGGCGCCGTCGGCGCTGGTTTGGGTACCGTCGATGCTTTACCCCCGATCATCGGTAGGCATAATCCAATAGGGTGCCATCGGTGCTAGAACAATAAAAATGTTCCAAATTTTGTTTTGGCCATAAATCTTCCAAATTTTTTATTCGCTCTAATAATAATCATTATTTTATGATATTTATGAGTAAGTAGAACTCAAATACATAATTAACTAATAGTAATAACAATTTAAACAAACTAAATCTTAAAGATAACTATGGGTTGCCTCCCACAAAATGCTTGGTTTAACGTCGTCAACCCGACCAACTAGTTTTAATCAGGTTGACTCAAATTTAAATCCTCTTTAAAACTTGGTCGAGATCCCTCAAAAAAGGTTTTAACGTTTGCCCATTAACTTTAAACATTCTTCCAGTCTTAGAATCTTCAATATCAACAACACCAAAGTAATAAAATTTTATAATAGTTAAAGGTGTTACCCATCTAAACTTTTGTTTCCTTGGAAATAATTTCAATGTTGTATTATATAGCAAAACTTTCTGTCAATGTTAAAATATTTTTATTATAATCTTTCGATCATGACATATTTTCATTTTCTCTTTATAAATCATATCATTTTGCACTTCATTCAATTACAATAATCTTTTCTCACCAGAATCCTTTAAATTGAAATTCAATTCTTTTATCGCCCAATATGTTTTATGCTCCAATTCTACTGGTAAGTGGGACGTTTTTCCAAAAATTAGTCTATAAGGAGACATTCTTATAGAAGTTTTATAAGCAGTCCTATATGCCCATAATGCAATATCTAATCTAACAGCCAATCCATTTTATGTGGATTTATATTTTTTTCTAAAATTTGTTTGATTTCACAGTTAGATACCTCAGTTAAACCACTAGTTTGGGGATGATAAGTAGTAGAGATTCTTTGTTTGATATTATATTTTTCAACCAATCTCTGAATCAGATTATTCCTAAAATGAGATCCTCCATCAGTAATGATTACTTTCGGCATTCCATATCTTGCAAAAATATTTTTCATTAAAAATTTTGAAACACTCCGAGCATCATATTTGGGTAAAGTTATTACTTCTATCCATTTTGATACATAATCTACAACAACCATTATATATAAATGGTCCCATAAACTCTAATCCCCAAACATCAAAGATTTCAACTTCTAATGTAAAATTTAAAGGGATTTCATTTCTTCTGGAAATATTACCTATTCTCTGGCATTAATCACAAGTTTTAATATATCTGTAAACATCCCTAAAAATAGTAGGCCAATAGAATCCAGATTGTAAAATCTAATGTGTAGTTTTATCAGTTCCAAAATGTCCTCCAAATTCTGAATTATGACATCTTTGAATAGTTGGTTCAATTTCTTCATAAGGTATACATCTCGTCATAACTAAATTCTTACATTGTTTGTATAAGTATGGTTCATCCCAAAAGTAAGATTGGGCATTATATATACGTTTTTTCTGCTGTTGCATTATTAATTCAGGTGGTAAAATATTACCCACAAGGTAGTTCACAATATCAGCATACCATGTTAAATTCCTTTCCTTAATGTTATAAAGTTATTCATTTGGGAAAGTTTCCAATATTTCCTCTTCAAAATTAGATAACTCATCTGGTTCCAGTCTAGATAAATGATGGGTTATTTGATTATCAGATCCTTTTCTATCTACGATTATATAGTCAAATTCTTGCATCAAAAATATCCATCTAATTAATCTTGATTTAGCTTCGTTCTTTCGCATCAAATATTTAATGGCAGAATGGTTTGTATTTACTATACATTTAGTCCCAATTAAATATGACCTAAATTTTTCAAAAGCATATATAATTGCTAATAAATCTCTTTCAGTAGTGGTTTAGTTAATTTGAGCATCATTAAGAGTCTTACTAGCGTCGTATATAACTTTAAATATTTTATCATACCTTCGCCCCATAACAACTCCAATCGCATAATCACTAACATCACACATTAATTAAAATGACTTCTACCAATCAGGTGAAACTATTATTGGAGCAATGAATAGGTTTTTTTTTAATAATTCAAAGGTTTTTAAACATTCATCATTAAAATGAAATTTCCTATCTTTTCTAAAAGTTGGCATAGAGGCTTAGTATAAGACTTGAGAAACTCTTAAGCTTATATATATAATATAGTTACTAAAATTATTTTTAATGAAAATTTTTAAGTGGACATAATAAAAGAACTAAATTCTAAATTTAGAAAATCTACAATATATTTTTGAATTAGATAGAAACTCATATTTTCATCTTTCTTAACATTAAGAATTTCTAAACTTTAAGTTGGTCTCATTTACTGAATATTTTTTCTAAATTAGACGGCTATATTTCGAAATCAAAATTCTAATAACTCCTAAAACACTCATATACATATCATACATATTTAGTTTTTAAATATTAAAGTGTCACTTGAGGACAAGTAACACTTTAAGTTTGGGAGATTTTGATACACCTAAAATATATAGTGTTTTTAGACACATGTTTGTATCTATTTTTGAGATATTGCGCTTTAATGGAAGATATTTTTGTGTTTTTCTTGCAGATACAGGGAAAAAGGGTGAAAATGCTTAAAGGTGTGAAAAAGGGTGAAAATGCTTAAAGGTGTGAAAAAGGATCAAATTTGGAGCAAAAAGGTGAAAAATGTGCAAAAGTGTTTTGACGCCTAAGCGCCAGATCCGACGATTAAGCGTAGGTTAAACAGAGATGACTGCGCCTATGCTCTAGAGGCCCCACGCTTAAGCGCCAGTGGTAGTTATTGGACGAGTAAATTTGGTTTCAGTGAATTTTGAAGAGGTTTTTGAGGCACCCATTGGCTTAATAGGTGGTTATAACCATCATGGACAAACAATATCACGAAAGGATGCATCTCTTGGGGAAATACATCGAATCTAGACATATTTTGAAGAGAAACCAATGCACCTTTTGGAAAATTATAAAAGAAAGAAGACATGACTTTGAAAAGAGTCCTGAAAAGGTCTAAAAAAGTGTGAGTCCTAAAAGTATCGGAAAGTTATGAAAGTTCTCATTTGGTTAGTTCGGAGAGATTTTCAGGCACCACTTTTACTTTTATTTTATCATTTTTGTTATTTTAGTTTGAGTGATTATGAAGAGAAGAGAATCAAAAGAACTTCAAGAGTTTGGTGGAGGACTTGAGATAAGCTTTTATCTTTTTTCTTAGACTACTTTTGGTTTTAATTGAGACTTATTGTTGATTTGACAATGATTTCTTCTTTTAAAATAAAGTGTGGTTTTATTTTCTTCATGGATTCTGAGTAGTTTTCTTTATCTTTCTTCTTAAAATGATAAGTATTTAAGTTTTGAAAGGAAGTTGTGGAAAGTATTGATCTTCAATGATGGAAGAAGTTGTGATGATTTAAATCCATGCACTTCATTTACTTCTTGATTTAGCCAATCCAGATGTTAAAATTTGTTGTGAGAATATGTAAGAACCGGGCTGGTATTGTCTCAGTCAATAATTGGAAAGAATCATATGAGGTTGTATGAATGAGAATGTTGTATTGTCTCAGTCAATAATTGGAAAGAATCACATGAGGTTGTATGAATGAAAATGTAATTCTTATGTTGAGTGCAAACAAATAGGGAAATATTCATTGAAGGGTGTAGAGTTAGAGGACTTTAAAGTGGCAGGTTAAAGTCCCCAACTTGGTTTATTGTTTTAGGTTGTGATAGATGTTAGCCCCCAGGTGGAGGGAATCGAGGGAACTCTAGAGTGAGAGCTAGTATCTTCCTTGCCTAGTCGGTCTTCAAAATTATTCAAAATTTAAATTAGTCAATGTTCTTTATAGCATCTCTGATAAGGGTAAAGAATATTATTGCTTCTATTTGACACAACACAATTTGCATACTTTCACAATAGAATTCCTATACTTATTACTGATCTATAACAAGAAGAAAGATATTTTCATATTTAGTGTTTTTCTTCTACAAAACTCTAGTTATCATTTTAAATTGTTATTGTTCTATCAAAATATTGAAAATACCAAAAATATTTAAATTTTCATAACTGCAAAAATCATCTTTAGTTCAGATAATTATCTTTTTATTAAAAATAGAAAGTTTGTTGTTCAATAGTGCATATTTCGTATTCTCCCTGTGGGTTCGATATTCAGGTCTTAATCAAAAAGTCTTATATTACATGATAATGATACATATACTTGTGTAGT
>JXCR01107631.1:182577-201920 GCA_002079205.1 Phalaenopsis hybrid cultivar | reverse complement strand
TTAGTGACATGACCCAGCCCGGGTATTTGGAGTTGACCAAGACAAGGTCAGACGGTCAAAGTAAACAATTCTAAACAGTAATATTTGATACCATCTTATGGCTCCTAGAAGGTATTTTGAAAGTAGAGAATTAGCAGGTACATTGTCGTTGAATGGCAAGGGAAAGAAAAATTCAGTTTCAACGAAGTATTCAATGGGATTGCGGGGATAAATCTGTTTTTGCACAGAAGGTTTAATGTCGTCGTCGGCTGCCCCAACTTAAAAATAGCAAAGTAAACTCTGAATTGGCAATGTTTGGGCGGCGAGGAGGTTACAGCACGTGTTCCTGAGCAAGATACAAACACATAACTTGCAAAAGGAGAGGATATAATACCCCGCAAGGTAGAAAACAAAGATCACAATCTCTCTAAACTTAAAATAAATCAAAAGTTTGAAAAGAAATAGAAAATGCAAGACATAAATAATACCCTTTCAACATAGCCCAATTATAAATAAAGAAATAGGAAAGAAATAAGAAAAGAAATAAAATATTCTAAATTGAAAGTTGGTGCCATATACTAAATCTTGTATTTATGGGAATTTGTAGTTTCCATTGGGGAACTCAAGTCGGGATCACGTGATCTTGACTACTCCACCGTTCTCATAATTACCAAAGCGGGATTGCAAAAGAGGGAGCTCTTGTATCATTCTCCCTAAGTAAGAGGAGTATTATCTTCTTCCAGACAGCTTCTAGAATGATATATAATAATCATGACAAAATCATCAACTTGTTGTGTCTGAGGCAGGCCCAGTGCAAAATTTATTCTCACATCCATTGTATGCAGCTTAAAACACATTCGTTCTTCCAAAGTCTATCCTATTAGAATATATATTCATTCTTTTTGGCACAACCAGATCTGGAACTACATATAAACGAGTGTTCTCACAAGCCAAGTCTCGTGTCATTAAATATGTAACATGCTTCTCCCATTTCTCATACTCGGTCAGGCGCATCCAATAAATAAGTTTGGAAAAACTAACTCTGGAATGAAATTTGTTGCACGTTGAACCACTCTGAGTGGTGATCACCCAAGAGGTAAAAGGTCCATCAGGATATACGACTCCCTTAACAAGGTATATCTCTTTGTTGGTACCAACTCATCGAACTCGCTACTTTTAGAACACTAATGTTAATCTAGTTGGAGTCTCTCTCATGGGATTAACTTGAATTACTAGCATCTCTTCCTCATTGGCTAGTAGTTCAGACTTCTCTCTGATGTCTTCATACTCTTCTTTGTCAATGCCAATTTCTTCAACTACTCCCTACTTAGTGAAATAGATCGCCCATGTGTTTGGGCAATCAAATGCAACATGTCCAAAACCATAGCACTTGAGGCATTTCTTTGTTGAGATGTATTTGAAAGTGTTAGAGGTCTCCATTTTTTTCTACAATTGAACTGATTTTTTCTCGAGCGAAGTCAAGTACGATGCTCCACAAGGTGTGCTTTGTTGTCTGATCTTAGGATTAAACTTTGTCTATAAGTGCGGCTATCACTTGGTGATGTTGTTTCTCCACCTACAAAGATAGGGTTTGTACATCAAATAGACTAATATGGTTGCAATCGCACCACATTCTTAATAAACAACCTTAGTTTTCTAAGATACCTTGTTTTGTGTGCTCCTCTGGTTCGATCAACTCACATTTCAGTACCAGTTAAACAAATTCAATTGTATACTCTTCAATAAAGAATCTCTTTAGCACAAAAAATGTAGTTTAATGAACATATCCTGCCCGTAATGTAGGGAAAGATATTTGTGTCGCATCTCTATTTTCATCTTAGACCACGTGGTTATCTTACTATTTACTTCTCACTATCGAATATGCTTCAATGAAAAAAANAAACTAACTCTGGAATGAAATTTGTTGCACGTTGAACCACTCTGAGTGGTGATCACCCAAGAGGTAAAAGGTTTGTCAGGATATACAACGACTCCCTTAACAAGGTCTATCTCTTTGTTGGTACCAACTCATCGAACTCGCTATTTTTAGAACACTAATGTTACTCTAGTTGGAGTCTCTCTCAAGGGATTAACTTGAATTACTAGCATCTCTTCCTCATTGGCTAGAAGTTCAGACTCCTCTCTAATGTCTTCATCCTCTTCTTTGTCAATGCCAATTTCTTCAACTGCCCCTACTTAGTGAAATAGATCGCCCATGTGTTTGGGCAATCAAATGCAACATGTCCAAAACCATAGCACTTGAGGCATTTCTTTGTTGAGATGTATTTGAAAGTGTTAGAAGTCTCCATTTTTTTCTACAATTGAACTGATTTTTTCTCGAGCGGAGTCAACTAGGATGCTCCACAAGGTGTGCTTTGTTGTCTGAACTTAGGATTAAACTTTGTCTATAAGTGTGGCTATCACTTGGTGATGTTTTTTCTCTACCTACAAAGATAGGGTTTGTACATCAAATGGACTAATATGGTTGCAATCGCACCACATTCTAAATAAACAACCTTAGTTTTCTAAGATATATTGTTTTGTGTGCTCCTCTGGTTCCATCAACTCACATTTCAGTACCAGTTAAACAAATTCAATTGTATACTCTTCAATAAAGAATCTCTCTGGCACAAAAAATGTAGTTTAATGAACATATCTTGCCCGTAATGTAGGGAAAGATATTTGTGTCGCATCTCTATTTTCATCTTGGACCACGTGGTTATCTTACTATTTCCTTCTCACTATCGAATATGCTTCAATGAAAAAATTTTTCTAAGCCTGATAACTGTCAATTTAACTTTATTGTCTTGAGGAACATTATTGTACTAAAAAATTCGCTCCTCAGTGCGAAGCTACAAGATAAACTCATCTGGATTCATAAGACTGTCGAAATCCAATAAATTCACCTTTATTCCAAAATCTCNAAAATTTTTCTAAGCCTGATAACTGTCAATTTAACTTTATTGTCTTGAGGAACATTATTGTACTAAAAAATTTGCTCCGCAGTGCGAAGCCACAAGATAAACTCATCTGGATTCATAAGACTGTCGAAATCCAATAAATTCACCTGTATTCCAAAATCTGGACTTCTCCAATATTCCATGTTGAATCGTCTAGGTAGTGGTTCTTGCCATTGAAAACTGTCTGGTGGAAGGGATTCACTTTTTCTTCTCGATCTGACGAGTCACCATTGTGACTATGAGTGACCTCACCGGATTGCCTGCTCTCGAAAGTGGCGAGTCGCTATTGCAGTTAGAGTATTTCTCGCTGCATATCTTCTAAAGTAAGCCCCTGGATAATTTTTTGTGGATTTCTCATAGGCGGCATTGTGTCGTTTTCTCCCGATTAGATCGTCGACGGATACAAATTAATTATAGTCGGCGACTTAAGTTTTTGGTGGTAGGTGTCAAAGTGAAATTTTGATTGAAGTAGAAAAGTTGAATTTTAAAAATTTTAGATTCCAAGCAAGAAATTGCGGTATGAATAGTTTGGGCATTGAATTGGTGGAATATTTAAGTTATGTAAAATTTTTGGAAGGCATAGAAACGATAAATCCCATATAAATTTTTGGTTTGTTGAGCTCTGACATAGAGTGATACCGTTCTAAGGCTCCTAGAAGATATTTTGGAATGAGATTTAGTGAAGATGTGGTTGTGGAATGAAATGGGAAATGAAAATGGGAGTTCAACCTAATTTTCGACTGGATTACAGGTATAAATCTGTTGTTGGACAACAAGTTCGACGTCATCGACAACTGTCCTAGATAAAAATAATATCAGGTAACTCTGCATCGGCAACATTCAAGCAACGATGAGGTTTCACCACCTATTCTTGAGCACGTTGCGGTCAAGCCAATGCAAAAAGAAAGGATATAGTACTCCTTAAGGTAAAAAAATAAAAATTACAATCTCCCTAAACTCAGAACAAATCAAAATTTTGAAAAAAAAAACAGAAAATAGAGGATACAAATAGTCCTCTATCAAAAGAACCTAATTAGAAAGATAGAAATAGGAAAGAAATAAAAAAGAAAATNAATAGAGGATACAAATAGTCCTCTATCAAAAGAACCTAATTAGAAAGATAGAAATAGGAAAGAAATAAAAAAAAAAAATATGCTAAATTGAGCCATATTCCAAATCATATGATCACAGAAATTCGCAACCCTCTAAACAAAACACATAAAAATATCCACGCTGCTATAAACTAGTCACCAATGCCACCTTGGTTGGAATCTACTTCCACATATGTAGAACTGATTTCAATAGCACTTTATTGCTAACATTAAACACTGATGCTCCGTGCCCCTAATCCAAATATTTCTTCCTGTAGTTACATGCCTTTGCAAGAATCTCTCGCTTCTTCAATCAGCTCCTGCATGTCCTTCCCTAATAATATGCAGCAGAATATCTGCCACCAAACTATTGCCTCGAAACAACAAGGGGAGTTAGTGGTGGTCGTCTCAGCATAAAATCAAAGGGGATTTTATTGGTTGCAGAAGATTTGTGCCAGATGCATTAATCCATATGTCTAATTATTTCCCTTGGTTTGTTGTGATATAATCCCTCAAATATTCTTCCAAAAGGGCACTGATACGCTCTCTTTGCCACCATTTGGAGATAATTTGTCGTGAAAAACAAATAAATAAAATCCCATCGATCTAAACAAGNGTTAGTGGTGGTCGTCTCAGCATAAAATCAAAGGGGATTTTATTGGTTGCAGAAGATTTGTGCCAGATGCATCAATCCATAGGTCTAATTATTTCCCTTGGTTTGTTGTGATATAATCTCTCAAATGTTCTTCCAAAAGGGCACTGATACGCTCTCTTTGCCACGATTTGGATATAATTTGTTGTGAAAAACAAATAAATCAAATCCCATCGATCTAAACGAAGATGTTCAAAAGTTTCTGTGAACCATGCATCACTATCACTGATAATTTTAGCTAGTACACTAAAATATTAACAACATCCAATGGTGATCTTCAAGCGACTCCGTCATAATCAAAATTCCCCGCTAGCATGGTTTCACCAGACCGAGTCTCTGTTAGGCAAGTCGAGATTTACGCTAGATTTTAGCCTTCCCACATCGGATACAGAAACAAAAAAGGTTATATCACGAATTACAAGAAATTTCCCAACCTTTTATTCACCAAGAATTTACAATAATAAGGGGCCATAATGTCCACAAATGTATAATAGAAGCACATAGAAACGCTAACCAACAAGTTCTGTCTTTGCACCATAGTGCAAGCCTAGGAATCCCTAGCCGCCTCCAAATGGCCTAATAGTCCGACTCAGGCCCCGCTCAATGACTTTTGTTGTCTTTATTTGTCANCTCCGTCATAATCAAAATTCCCCGCTAGCATGGTTTCACCAGACCGAGTCTCTGTTAGGCAAGTCGAGATTTTCGCTAGATTTTAGTCTTCCCCCATCGGATACAGAAACAAAAAAGGTTATATCACGAATTACAAGAAATTTCCCAACCTGTTATTCACCAAGAATTTACAATAATAAGGGGCCATAATGTCCACAAATGTATAATAGAAGCACATAGAAACGCTAACCAACAAGTTCTGTCTTTGCACCATAGTGCAAGCCTAGGAATCCCTAGCCGCCTCCAAATGGACTAATAGTCCGTCTCAGGCCCCGCTCAACGACTTTTGTTGTCTCTATTTGTCACAAGCTACAAAACCTCACCAAATTACAAGTCAAATTGTTACGAGGGTCCCTGCCTAAGGGTAAATTTGTCTTTTGTACGCCTAAGGGCAATTTAGTCTTTTATTATTACAATTGTTGGGTATAAATAAGCTTATTATGTTTAGGGTTGTGGTGATGCATGAGATTGAGTTGTGAATCTTAGGTCTAGGGTTAGAGAGAGATTTCCTAACTCTCAAATTGTAGGAATTAGGAAAGACCGCCTACCTCTCGAATTATAGGTGCTTATTTTTTGTATTTGTGTGAGTTGTTTGAATTATTGCAGTAAAATCGTGTTTGCCCTAATTTCTGTAAAAATCAGTGTCAATTTCTATGACAAATGGTATCAAATTGGTATCAGAGCAACACTTCTGGGAAACAACCATCATCTTATAGCCGCGATTAAAGTTTGTGGAGAAGACAACAATGCAACAGAGGAGGCAAGATGGTAGATCGTGACGTGGGGAAGGAATGAATCACGACATATGATGATTTTGTGACTTCAGCTCGAGAAATAGTCTCGTGACTGGAACAACAACCGCGATTGGGAAGAATCGTGTCATAACTAGAATCAAAACTAACTTCCTTCGGCTCTGTACTCGTGTGAAGCAGTCTCTNAACAATGCAACAGAGGAGGCAAGATGGTAGATCGTGACGTGGGGAAGGAATGAATCACGACATATGATGATTCTGTGACTTCAGCTCGAGAAATAGTCTCGTGATTGGAACAACAACCGCAATTGGGAAGAACCGTGTCATAACTAGAATCAAAACTAACCTCCTTCGGCTCTGTACTCGTGTGAAGCAGTCTCCAGTAGTGCTACGGCTACAGGATCGCAACTTTAAGTGACGAGAAGCACCTTTCCTGGCGAGCGACTAAGCTAGATGCGAAGCCATTACGGCATCGTGGGGTACAGAGGCCCAAAACTTCATCTTCATGTCGGTGTCCTATCGCCTTCGTGACGAACACTACGATACAGCCAAGCTCGGGGCTTGCTTCCGTGACCTAAGCCTCGGGATAAGATTGCAGTTAAAGTTATTTGAGAAACTGAAGGGATTAAATAATACATTCATCTCCTTCACATCGAACTGCACCAAACATACTAGATTCGAACGAGCGGGGATGGTTGTAATCGGATCGAGGTGACTTAATTGTGACCCTAGAAGCCAGAGACCATATCTGGAATCAAGTATGCCCTAGTAACAGAAAGAAATGACAGTCAAGCAAATAGCAATTTAAATAAGAAATTAGAGAAAAATATGGGGCAACTTAGATCATGAGTGGAAGGAAGATTCACCGCCATGGNAGCAGTCTCTAGTAGTGCTACGGCTACAGGATCGCAACTTTAAGTGACGAGAAGCACCTTTCCTGGCGAGCGACTAAGCTAGATGCGAAGCCATTACGGCATCGTGGGGTACAGAGGCCCAAAACTTCATCTTCCTGTCAGTGTCTTATCGCCTTCGTGACGAACACTACGATACAGCCAAGCTCGAGGCTTGCTTCCGTGACCTAAGCCTCGGGATAAGATTGCAGTTAAAGTTATGNTGAGAAACTGAAGGGATTAAATAATACATGCATCTCCTTCACATTGAACCGCGCCAAACATACTAGATTCAACGAGCGAGTATGGTTGTAATCGGATCGAGCATGACTTACTTGTGACCCTAGAAGACGGAGACCNCATCTCCTTCACATCGAACTGCACCAAACATACTAGATTCGAACGAGCGGGGATGGTTGTAATCGGATCGAGTGTGACTTAATTGTGACCCTAGAAGTCAGAGACCAGATCCGGGATCAAGTATGCCCTAGTAACGAAAGAAATGACAGCCAAGCAAATAGCAATTTAAATAAGAAATTAGAGAAAAAGATGGGGCAACTTAGATCATTAGTGGAAGGAAGATTCACCGCCATGAAAAATAGGTTCTCTTCCATAGAAAACCAAATGGAGAGCAGATTCGATAGCATAGAAGAAATGTGAGAGATGATGAAGAGACTCATAGAGATGCAATCCAAGAATCGACGACAGCTCAATTTGCAAACCCTAAACAAAGATTGACTAGAGAATCTAAGGCAATATTGAAAAGAAAAGAGATCGAAGGTGAGGATCATGAGAAGGAAAACATCCACCATCACACCTCCTCTCAGAGCTCCAATTAAGGGTGGATTAGAGATTTCTAATAGAGGCGGTTGGGTCAAAACATGGAGAAGGGATTATGTCAGAGGTATGGAGGAGCACGAAGAAGCAGTGAGGGGATGTAGCTACGGTCATAGGAGGGAGTTTACCCGCGATGCATGGGGGGAAACAGTGGAGGAAGAGGAAATTCGGGTGGAGATGTTAGAGTTAGGAGGCTGAAATGCCTATCTTCGAGGGGGAAGACGCACATGGGTAGGTGTATCAGGAAGAGTGATACTTCACGATGAAGGGGTTAGATGGGGAGAAGAAACTCTTGGCGGCATGATTGTGTTTGTAGAGGAAAGCCATAGCCCAATTTCAGAGAAGGAGGTTAAATACCCGATTCGTTTGTAGGATGAATTTAAGCAATATTTGTTGGAAATTTACTCAGTCATTCGAGAAGGAGACCTACACGAGCAATTGTATATCTTGACTCAGGAGGGGATGTCGGGACGATCATGGAATATAATGAAAGATTTGAACTATTGTTGGATCTGCTGTGGGGGATTTCTGAAGCACGACTGGAGAGGAATTTCATGAACAGCTTAAAGCACGACACACAAGCACTCCGACTACTAAGACCGCGGGGATTGAGGGAGATGATGGAGCTATCCCAAATGGTGGAAGACAAGAGCCAGATGAAGAAAACTAAAAGGAGCAACATAAATGGAGCGTCGTGCGGAACTGCTACAACCACGACGATGCCAAAAGTTCAGACAGTGGAAGTTCGGAGGAAGGCTACACGACACACGAATAATAGATCACGACCGAGAGCAACACTCAAGCCCCTTACAGAGACAAAGATTCAGGAGAAGCAAGCCAAGGGGTTATATTTTAGTATGATGAGAAGTTTACCTCAGGACACCGTTGCAAAGATCGAAGATTACGATTTCTCCTAGTACAGAACGAGGAAGCTGAGAATGAAGAAATAGAGACAGCTGTGGGGGATGAGAAGGAACACTCATTTTTTCTCACCTTGAGGACAAGGTGTCTTTCGGGGGGGTATTGATACTAGGGCGTCTAGCCTAAGGGCAAATTTGTCTTTTGCACGCCTAAGGGAAATTTAGTCTTTTATTATTATTATTGTTGGTTATAAATAGGCTTATTATGTTTAGGGTTGGGTGGGATGCATGAGATCGAGTTGTGAGTCTTAAGTCTAGAGTTTGGGAGAGATTTTCTACCTCTCGAATTGCAGGAATTGGGCGAGACCGCCCACCACACGAATTGTAGGCGCTTATCTTTTGTATTTGTATGAGTTGTTTGGATTATTGCAATAAAATTCGTGTTTGCCTTAATTTTTGTAGAAATTCATCAAAATTTCTACGACAAATTGTATCATAATTATGCTAATTATGCTTACTTTCTAATCGTTTCACAGCCTACTTATAGACTGCTTGCTCCCAAAATATCTATTTTATCTAAAAAAACTAACACTAAAGTGGGTGCAATTGTCAGGCCTCACGGGCGCGCCTCCACGCAACTCTGCCTACATTTTGCACACCCCTGGCTTTGCACACACCTGGCCAACTGCCAACGCTTTCCCACAACTGCCTTTACTAGCATGCTAGCCAAGCCAACTGCTTGCACGCTAATGCCAACCAAGCCAACTGTCAAAACACACTTGCTAGCACCAAACAACTTTTTTGCTAGCACTCTTTCCAGAGTCAAACAACCCTACTAACACCCTTGTCAAAACTCTTTGTCAGCACTAAACACACGATCTAAAACTTTGGAATCAATCCTTAGTCTTTAAAGCCGCATTCTTGCACGCATCTATACAAGACATTTTGGCTCGTGCATCTGCCCACGCACGCCACTAGGTGACAATATTTGCTACTTCTCGTATATGCATTGCACAATGTGTTTTTCCTCTTTTGTGTTTGCTTTGACACATTTTCGCTTATATACGATCACATGTTGAGCATAGGCATATGACTACACTTTAATCCAGTATGCATCAAGCACCACTCAAGTTTTAAATCCATTGTCTTTTGTTTCTTTGAAACTAAATTACAAGGCTAAACACCCGATGTCCAAGTCCTAGCAACTAAGAGTCAGAGAGTGGGTTCCAATTGTTCTTGGTTATCTTTCTGAGTTGGCTTCAAGGTAATAAATTAAGTTATATATGTTTGTAGCAAAGATTGAAACTTGCAAAGCACGTATCCGCCTATCCCAACTTGTATTTATCTATTTTTTCAGTCCTAACTCCAAATTGTCACATTTCTATCATTTAGTCTCCTTCAAGTTGCCACCATGCACTCTTGATGAGTATGACATTCAAGCCAAGAAATTGCATTGCCAACTTCAAAAGTAAAGGGACGCAAAAGAGAACTTCTTCGTAGAAAACCATACCAAGAAGTATGAACAGCCAAGGACAATATCAACAAGGAGCACAAAAGCCAAACCATTGTTAGGTATTAATATGATGGATCCTGTTATGTTGTGGAGCCTGATTGGAACACCCACGTGCAAGTAGGCAAAAATGCCGGCGCATAGGCACGGGCTATGTGCGCTACAAAGCCCATTGGGCGCGACTTAACAGAGGGGCTGGCGCATATGCACCCACTTGAGTATAGGCGCAGAGAGGTCGGCGCCTATGGTTCTTATGCGCCCACTATATGAGGGCACAACAATGGAGTTGGCGTATAGGCGCCAACCTTCGGGCCTAAGTGCCCAAATTAGGCGTCATCTCCAGAAAGCTTGGCGCATAAGTGCTGAGTCCTGACGCATATGCGCCAAGGGCAGTTTTTCGCAAATTTTCAGTTTTCTGTCTGAATTCAAGCGGCAAAAAGAGAAGCTTGGAGTATCTTCCTCTGGAGTTCTTCAACAGGTATCTCGGTTAAGATGAGAAGAGTCGAGAAGGTGGATATCGATTATTCGGAGTAATTCTTACGTCAAATTGGAGAAGAAAGATTGTGGAGTGTGTCCTTTAAGTTTCCTTATGTGTAAAAAGGAAATTTAGTGTGAATTCTTTGTATAAACTCTTTGAATTTCATAGTGAAAGTTCTGGTAGGGTTGCTCGATTGTTTTTTTCCGTTCTCAGATTTTTTCACGTAAATTCTCGTGTGTTTTTCTAGTTGATTTAATTGTGTTTCTGTTTATATTTTTATTCTAGTTTCTCGAATCTTGGCGATCCCGTTTTTCCACAGTGTGGTTTAGTTTATAATTGATCCTAAACCGCGGTAAAGTTGGGAATTGTTCTTGTAATTTCTTATCAAACTGATATCAGAGTGGGGTTCAATTCGAGTGGGAGCAATGGCTGAAGAAGCAAGGTTCAAAGCAGAGAAGTGCAGTGGGACGAACTTCATTTTCTGGAAGATGCAGGTGGAGGATTTGTTGTATCAAAAAAAATTATATTTGCCACTACAAGAAATCACAAGGAAACTCAAGTCTATGCCTATAGAAGAATGGGAAGTGTTCGATCGAACGGCACTAAGTTTGATCAGGTTGTCACTTTCCTCATTTGTTGGTTCAATATTGTGAATGAGAAAACTACGGTGGATCTCATGGTGGCACTTGCTAAGATGTGCGAAAAACCTTCTACTTCTAATAAATTATTTGTGATGAAAAATTATTCAACATGATGATGATGAAAAGCAATTCAGTGGCAGACCATCTCAATAACTTCAACACTGTGAAGAGTCAGTTGTGTTATGTGATGCTAAGGTCGGAGCATTGGTAATACGATTTTGATTGTCGAACAGTTGGGATAGGTTAGTAATGGACGTGAGTAATTCTTCAAGGACATCGAAGTTGAACTTCGATGACATCATGGATTTGATGTTAAATGAAGAAGTTTGCAGAAAAACAGTAAATGGTAAACCTTCAGCTTCTACGTTAAATGTTGTTAATAGAGGAAGAAATCTAGACAAGAATACAGGCAGAGGCAGAGGTAGATCCAAGTCCAAAAAAGGAAAGCCCAAGTCGAGCAAGGAGAATGTTGGAACTGTTGTACGAAGGGGCATTTCAACAATAACTACAAAGCTCCAAGGACAGCTTGTGGTGGAGGACAGAAAAGTAGTTACTCTACTAATATCTCCACTGGTGAAATCCAAAATAACTCGCTGGTGTTATTCCTAATCAATATTGAATCATCGATAATAGATTCAAGTGCCTCTTTCCATGCTTTTAATAATAAAGAGAATTTTACACTCAGAATGATTTAGAAAAGTTTATTTAGGAGAGAACAGGGCTTGCAGTATATTAGAAAATGATGGTGTTGATATCAAGTTGTCAAATGGAATAGTCTGAAAACTTACTGAAGTTAAATGTGTTCCAAGTTTGAAGAGAAATATCATCTTTGTGAGCCAGCTGACTAATCAAGGCTCGTGACAACTTTCACGGGTGATTCGTGGAAGGTGACTAGAAGGGCATTAGTGATGGTCGGGGCAACATTGAAGGCATTGTTTATCTGATCAATGAAATTATTGATTTCATTGATGTGGTTGGAACCAGGGTGGATGTAGGAATTTATCTGCTACAGAATGAGTCAGGCATGAGTTCACTGTCCCAAGGACATCAAAGTGGTGTGGCTGAGCGCATGAACAGAACAATCACGGAGCGTGCTAGAAGCATGAAGTTGCATGTATGCTTGTCAAAACACTTTTGGGTTGAAGCAGTTAACACTGCAGTTTATCTGATCAATTGTAGTCCATCAGTACTCATGGAGGAAGGCTTACATGAAGAAGCCTAAAGTGGCAAAAAGGTATGTCTATCTCATTTAACAGTATTTGGGTGTTTGCAAATGTGCATTTGGATGCGGGTCGAGGAGTAAGCTTGACTCGAATCTATCAAGTGCAACTTCGTTGGATATGGCTCAGATGAATTTGGCTACAATTTATGGGATTATCATAATCAGAAATTCATTAAGAGCTGAAATGTCACTTTTAATGAAATGAAGGTGTATAAAGACAAGGTCAAAAGACAATTCGTCAGCTATTTCTGAAGAATCTAGAGAAGTTGAGATAGAAGACGTTGGTGATCAGGTAGGTGGAGAAGGAACAAGTGCTCAACCAGAAGGAGCACTGAAAGTTCCTCAGTCACATGCTACAAAAGTTGGAAGATCCTGCAAAGTGATATGACCCATACATAGATTCTCCTTCTTTACACTATCTGTTACTAATTTGTGAAGGCCACTCAAGTTGAAGATTAAAGGAAGTGGGAGCTTGCTATGGATAAATAAATGCAATCTTTGGAGTCAAAACTGACTTGAGATTTAATGGTACTACCAAATGGCAAAAGAGCACTACATAATAAGTGGGTTTAAAGGCTCAAAGAGAAGTCAGATGGTAGCAACCGCTACAAGGCAAGGCTTGTTATGAAAGGTTTCCAATAGAGAGAACAAGTGGATTACACAGATATTTCTCCCCAACAGAAGAATGTAAAACAGTTTTCTTACATAAAGATATGGAGGAGCTATACATGGTGCAACTACAAGTTTACAAGGTTTCAGGCAAAGAATGTTTGGCATGCAAATTCAAGAGGAGTCTATGGCTTGAAGCAGTCCCCTACAGAAGGTTTGACGGGTTCATGTCAGATAACGGGCATTTGAAATGTCAGGCAGATCATTGTTATTTTATCAAACACTCCAGTAATTGTTATATCATGTTTCTCTTATATGTGAATGATATGTTGATTGCAGAAGAAGATATGGAAAAAATCAGGGACTCGAAGAAACAGCTATCAAATGAGTTCGAGATGAAGGATTTAGGTCCAACCAGGAAGATCCTCGAGATTAGAATCAGCAGGGATAGAAGTGCAAAAACACTGAAGTTGTCTCAGGCAGAGTATATTGAGAAAATCCTACAGAGGTTCAACGTAAGTGGTGAAACCAGCTAGGGCTGTAAACGAGCCGAGCTTGAGCGAGCTCAGGCTTGGCTCGTGTTCGGCTCGTTCAAAATAGCTCGTGTTCGAAATCGGCTCGTGTTCGAAATCGGCTCGTGAACAGTGTGTTCGTGTTCGGCTCGATTTAAATATTCGTGTTCGTGTTCGGCTCGTGTTCGGCTCGAAATTGGCTCGTTAATTAAAATTGAGAAAAATNCATTTCGAGCCGAACACGAGCGAACAAACTGTTGTTCGTGTTCGGCTCGTTTACATTTCGAGCTTAAAAATTTGTTCGTGTTCGGCTCGTTAGGCTTAACGAACGAGCCGAACACGAGCTGCTTAACGAGCCGAACACGAGCTGTTCACGAACAGCGAGCCAAATTGACAGCCCTAAAACCAGCAGTCTCTTAGGTAGTCGCTTCAAACTATCTAAGAAGCTATTGTCTAACTCTGAAGCAGAGCAATCACAGATGGAGAGAACTTCATATGTTTCACCAGTTGGAAGTTTGGTGTATGCGATGATTTGTATGAGCTCGGATATTACATATGCGGTGGGAGTGGTTAGCAGGTACATGGGCAATCCAGGCAGACATCATTGGGAGGCGGAAAAGTGGATTATTAGATATTTGAGGGAAACAGTCAACAAGCCACTTTGCTATGAAAGTGTGGAGATCAATCTATAGGGATTTGTAGATTCAGGTCTAACGAGAGATGCGGATCATGAGAGAAGTACAACAGGGTATGTCTTCATATTGGGGAACACAGTGGTAAGTTGGGTTCCAGGTTGCAGAAGATCGTTGCACTTTCAACTACGTAAGCCGAATATTTTGGTATTATTGAGGCTAACAAGGAGATGATTTGGCTACAAAGTTTCATGACGGAATTGGGCAAGGGCAGAGGATTGAAAAACACTACAACACAGTATGAGTGTGATTCATATTGCTAAGGATGTTGTTTTTCATGTCATGACGAAACATATTCAGCTAAGGTATTATTTTATTCTCTCTTCTTAAAGATGAGTTGTTGTTATTGGAGAAGATACGCGCTGCTCAGAATCTTGCAGATATGTTGATGAGGGTGATGATTATTGAGAAACTGAAGTTGTGATTAGCTTCAGTTGGGTTTCATGAAAGTTGAGACCGGGGTTGATCCACACCACGGTACGTCTATAAAGGCGATTTAGATTGTGGTGCAGGAACAGATGACTAGTGTTGGGTTCAATCAGTCTCCAAGTGGGAGATTGTTATGTTGTGGAGCCTGATTAGAACATCCACATGTAAGTAGGCAGAAATGACGACGCATAGGCTCCAGCTATGGGCACTCAAGCGCCCATTGGGCGTAGTTTGATAGAGGGGCTGGCGCACGGTGGGCATATATGCACCCACTAGTGCCTGGGCGCAGAGAGGCCGTGCATAGGCATCGGCCATGGGTGCTTATGTGCCTACTATATGCGGGCGCAGCAGTGGTGTTGCCGCATAGGCGCCAACCTTTGGGCGCCTAAGAACCCAAATTATGTGCTATCTCCAGAAAGCTTGGCGCATATGTGCAAGGGGTGGTTTTTCATAGATTTTCGGTTTTATGTTCAAATTCAAGCGGCAAAAAGAGCGGCAAGGAGTATCTTCCTCTGGCGTCTTCGACAAATATCCAGGTGAATGTGAGAAAGGTTGAAGAGTGTGAGAAAGGTTGAAGAGGTGAATTTCGGTAATTCGGCATTATTCTTGCATGAAGAAAGATTGTGGAGTGTCATGTAAATTTTCTTGTGTATAAAAAAGGAAATTTAGTGTGAGTTCTTTTGTATAAACTCTCTGAATTTCATAATGAAATTTATGGCGGTATGGCTACGTAATTTTTTCCCATTCTCAGATTTTTCTACATAAATTCTCGTGAGTTTTTCTGGTTGCTTTGATTGTGTTTCTATTCATATTTTTGTTCTAGTTTTCTCGAATCTTAAGCGATCTCGTTATTCCACGGTGTGGTTTAGTTTCTAATTGATCCTAAGCCCTGNTTATGTAATATAAATTTAAGAATGGGATCCGCTTTTTGAAGGTATGTTGAACCTAGTGTACGGCCAGATGACAGCCGCTATGGTGAGAATCCTAACAGACTCCAGCGTCACACCCAATTTCAGGTCAGTGGATTTTCTGTTTTATGTAACTTTGTATATTTAAATGAAGGCCTGCATCTTTATTTTTTGCTTATTGCCAGGTTATCTTAAAGCCTGATCCTGGGAATGCACAGGATCTCTTCATTGATAGTCTTTCAGCATTAGGTAAGATAATTTTTTCTTTTTAAATTTCGTATTAGTATTTTTGTTGGTGATCGGAGTTGAAGAATTCAGTTTCCATTTACTGAAAGATTTTACTAAACTGCATTGCAGAAGTTGAAATGAAAATTGAGCTTTATTTCACCAATAGTATAGGATTTGTTTTAGTTTTGTTCTTCTAATGCTGGTTTTCTCCCCATCCTTTTTATTTTTAGTTCTCAAGCAGAGAAGAAATACTTATCGTCAGAATGGGAAAATACCGTTTTTTCTTGGATAGCTGGTCAATATTTATCTAATAATAATAATAATAATAATAATAATAATAATAATAATAATAATAATAATAATAATAATAGATAATAATAATAATAATAATAATAATAATAATAATAATAATAATAATAATAATAATAATAATGTGCTTGTGTGGCTGTTAAAACGGGCGCCCATTATTATTTATTCCCTTGCCTTTTGAAGCTAAGCATAAGGCAAATGTGATGGCATATCCTGAATTCTTGGACTTGGAAGCTTACCTTTTGTGCAAAGATTTAAATAGGCTGTTTTGGAGTTGTGGAAACATCATTTACAGCTGGAGTTTATTTCAAATTTTCTTTTGGTGGCTAAAAAACTGCTAGGTTTCTTGTTTTATGGCTTATATTTGAGATGTATACAATCACCGNGCCATCTAACGGTTGAGTTTTGCTTTTGGAATGTCAAAAACAAAACAATTCCTTGCCCGCACCGAATCAAATAGATTAGAGACCATCCACCAAAGAAGGTTTCCCGTAGAAACGTACTCTGATAGTTAATTCGAAGTTGAGTTTTAACGTAGAGAAAAAGTAGATCACCTAGCTACGTGCCTACTAAAACTGCTTTGACAGTAGATTAAATGACCAAAGGCCATATGATATCTGTTGGAGTATGTAGCGTGCAGAACTGTAGCACCAGAAGGAGTAGCATTCCATCACCGCTGTGTTTGCTGGTTGGAGTAGCCACACATGCAGCTGGCGTAGCTATGCCGGGCGGCATGTCAACGCCACAACCAGGCGTAGCTAGGCCGGTTGGATCAATCATTCAGCTAAACCTTCCCGAGCGCACGAAATAATTATCTCGTGTAATGGCATGACTATGGCGACGGTTATATCTCTGTGATTCAGTTCTTAATCCATTGATTTAAGCGACAAAGGACTATCACGCGTGCGGTGTTTCTCGACAGAGAATTCTTTGTCAATGTGAATTGTCGGGAGGGTGATTTTNNNNAAACCCAGAAGTTTATTCTTTGAAAGTAGGGACTTCGTACTTTTTTTGCTCATATGACCAAACCTACGATGCCATAAATCAGCATCCACCCTTGTTCCAACCACATCAATGAAATGTGTCATTTCATTGATCATGTAATGAGTACCTTCAATGTTTCCCCAAGCCATCTCCATTGCCTCTCTGGTCACCTTCCATGAGTCACCTATGAAAGTAATTACGTATTCTAACTTTCCCAACTGATTTACATATATCAGATTTCTCTTCAGACTTGGAACATGTCTAACTTTACTAAGCTTCAAGCTTGTTCCATTTTGTAACTTGATATTCACATCACTCTTTTTTATGATATTGCGGGTCTTGTTGTCTCCAAAATAATTTTTTTCTAGATCGCACAAAGCGTAATTTTTAAACACTTCTTTTTTGATACATGTATGAAAAGAAGAGCCTGAATTTACTATCCAAAATTCAGCACTGACTACAAATAACTCCAGGGAGTCGTATTGGATTTCACTAGTAGAGACATTTGTAGAGAAATTTCTGTCTCAGCCTCCACCACCACCATTTCTTGGAGTTTTGTAGTCCTTCTTAAAATGCCATTTCTTTCCGCAGCTCCAACATTCTTCTCTGTCATTACCTCTTCCTCTTCTGGACTTTAATCTATTATGTTTGTGTTCCTGTCCAGCTTTTTCCAAGATTCACTTTCGCTTCTGCTAACTTCTTCATTCAGTACAAACTTCACGCTATCATTGAAGGTCAACGCCATATTTTTAGAAGAGTTGGTCACCGCAGTGACCAAATTATCTCAGTTGTCTTGTAATGAAGACATAATTAATAGCATTCTGTCTTCATCATCAAATTTGATCCCTTAGAACACAACTGATTAATTACAGTATTGAAATTATTACGTGTTCAACCACTAAACTTCCTTTCACTCTTCATATTGGATGACATCTTTAGAAAAACTTTATTTGATGCAGAAAGGGTTTTTATAATTATTTGTCAGTCCCACAATGAGATCCACCGTGATTTTATTATTCACTATATGAATGCAACAGACGAGAAAAGTGACAAACAGATCAAATTTAGGGCTGCTCAATCCAACACTTCTCATTTCTCTATAGGCATCCATTTAGATTTCTTAGTGATTCATTGTAGTGACAAATATGATTTTTTATGATACAACAAATCCTTCACTTGCATCCTCTAGAGTGTAACTTTGGATCCATTAAACTTCTCTACTCTGCACAACACTTCATAGTCCATTTCTCTCACTTGAATAAAACACCCCTCTTTGATATCACTTGTTGGAATGCAAATATATACTTAGGGTTTCAATCAATTTGAAATCAAAATAACACCGCAAAATAAGATCACACCAATTCGAGAAATCCATAACAAGATTTCAAACATAAATGTACAACAAAACAATCCTAAAACACACACCAAAATTTATATGGAAAAACCCGAGATGAGAAAAAAACCGTGAAGTCACATCACTAAAAATTTTCACTATAAATCGGAGAAATTTATAGATTACACCACTCAAATCTTCTTTATAAAATTACTAGAACGTATAGAACATCGCTCCAAACATTTCTCTTAATCTCACAAGAGAAAGTCCTCGCTTCAAAAATCACCCTCCCGACAATTCACATTGACAAAGAATTCTCTGTCGAGAAACACCGCACGCGTGATAGTCCTTTGTCGCTTAAATCAATGGATTAAGAACTGAATCACAGAGATATAACCGTCGCCATAGTCATGCCATTACACGAGATAATTATTTCGTGCGCTCGGGAAGTTGTAGCTGAATGATCGATCCAACCGGCCTAGCTACGCCTGGTTGTGGCGTTGACGTGCCGCCCGACATAGCTACGCCAGCTGCACGTGTGGCTACTCCAACCAGCAAACACAGCGGTGATGGAATGCTACTCTTTCTGGTGCTACAGTGCTACAGTGCTGCACGGTACATACTCCAACAAATATCATATGGCCTTTGGTCATTTAATCTACTGTCAAAGCAGTTTTATTAGGCACGTAGCTAGGTGATCTACTTTTTCTCTCCGTAACTTCGAATTAACTATCAGAGTACTGTCGGCGCTTAAAAGGGGAAAAAGTTTTGAATGTTTGGGGGTCGCCCGTAAGAAGC